>CP139506.1:379924102-379992946 GCA_021014915.2 Artemisia tridentata subsp. tridentata
GTGGCGATGTACGATCAATATCCAATTACAGTTTACCATGATTCATTTAATCAGTTTGCTTCTACACCCCGCTGTGTTCATGATCCAACTAATAAATTGGTGTTTCAGCTTGGTTATTCTCACTCACCTATTTTTTTACTCTAGCTATTTTTTTACTAGACGACTCAGTTTTATGCATCTTGGCAGGTTCAGCGGTACAAAGGGTTTTTATAGTCGCTCCTGTGAACTTGACCATGAGAGAAAATACAGATGTTGTACATCATTTGCCAATATTAGCAAGTGAAAACCATCTGGTTTTTTTTTTGGCAGATATTAACAGTTAATGTTATGTGCCTATGATGGTTATTTTTTTCTTACGTATTCATAACTGCAGTTCCACGAAAACCTCTGATCATTAATAGGTTACAATTGTTAAAGAAACATGCATAACAGGAGAGAATGTTGTGGCAAGTGATTTGATGCAAATTACTTCTTCGCAATGTCCTCTTCCGTTTTCTATCTTTCTTTTATAATTGTGCCATATTGTTAATCAGGACCTTTTGTGGAATTGCAATTGCGAATGTTCGTGAAAAAATTAACTCTCATAGCCACATAACAACGGCTTTTAGTACCGCCAAAGAAAGAAAAGTAAATGCTTTTCATTTGCTAATATTGACAACCGATGTACATGATCTGTGGTTGCTGTCTTGGTTAGATGCGTACGACGCCCGATCAAAACCTTTTGTGCGGCTGAGCTTGCCAAGATGCATAAAACATAATTGTCTTTGCCATTAATCATATGGTTAAACTTTATAAGAAGTTGGCACTTTTTTAATCAATTCAAAGCAGTTTCAAATAATTTTTGATGACACTGTTTTTGCATATTCAGTCGATTATACTACATGAATCCACTTTTATATATATATATTATATATATATATATATATATATATATATATATATATATATTACGCTGCTAACAGGTTTTGTATATTCAACAGGATAATTGCATTCTATGAAAACAAAGTAAATATCAAAAAATTGACGAAATATCAATGATGGATGTATGCCGACCAACCTACCCTATTAGTGTATTCACATGGTCCGTACATCCATTGTTGATACTTTGTCAATATTTTTGCATACGTGGACTTTTCGTACTGACCTACGTCGGCAAATTATGCTTCAACTCAGTTCAAGATCGGCTGTTGCTCAGATTATACTACTTACCCTCTTTGGAATTCAAACCTTTTTATTTTACACTGCTGCGCTTCATTTGGCATGTCGCTATATAACAAAAATAACCAAAAGATAAGTGCATATAAAATTTACATACTTAATCGATTATATTGCATAAATCCACGTATATATATATTTTTATCTCCTTTTTCCCTTGCTAACAGCTTTTGTATATTCAACAGGGTAATTGCATTGTATGGAAACAGAGTGAATATCAAAAAATGACATAATATCAACAATGGATGTAAGGAAACCAAGGCAGCCTATTTGGAAGCAACAACTAAGATACTCAGTGACAGCCATCAGGTTCTTGAACTCTTAATGGTATTTTTTTGGGGGTTGTCGGTACTAACACTTAATGTTATGTGTCTGCCATAGTTAACTTTTTTTTGCATATTCATGACTGCAGTTCCAGAAAAGACCCTGATCAACACTGAGGTACAATTCCTGAAGAAAGATGGGAAACCGGAGAGAATGCTGTGACAAGTGATTTGGAACAAACTACTTTCTCGCAGCATCCTCTTCCGTTTCCCATCTTTCTTCGATGATTAGACCGTGCTATTGATCAGTACCTTTTTTGCAACTGCAGTTGCGAATATGTAGAAACACGCTAACTCTTACAGGCACATGACAGCAGCTTTTAGTATCGGAAAACAAAAATAATAACATGTATTCTTTGTTTGTTATGGTAAAAACACATTTTTGTATCAAATGCCTTAGGATTTAGTAGCCCATTCGCCACCCGAAACGCACGAATTACAGTTATCATCCTCCTTTCTCAGGTTAAGAAACATTCCAGCTTACATTTGCAACACTAAAGTTTATAGTTACTCTAATCAGTTTTATTCTGACGTCGCCATGCGTGTGCAGGTGTATCATTTACCTCATCTTATGGTCAGATACAAAATGACGAATTATAAAAACACACGCCTCATAATAAGGTATGTATTCGCAATTATTTTACCATATCAGTTAGCTAAAGATTTTAAACGTAACTTGCAATGTCAGTGGTCTTTCATAAATTATAGTTGTGAATTCTATAAACGTATTCAAAAAAGGAGTTAAAAGTAATGAGCTGTCTATTGGATATCCACATTACTTGGTCGATGAACTGTTTAGTTTATTCATGAACATAAACCATGTACTCAAGTATCTATTCACACTTATTTTAATACATAGTTAGCCGTTCTAAATTCCCATACAGTTCCTTTCGTCATTTCAACAATCTAGCAATTTGCCTGGTGCAGGCTTTTGTACAAAGGGAGTTCAAACGACGAAAGGAATTGTAAGGGGATTTAGAAAGGGTAGCTATTTTTTCTAACTATCATAACTGATTTTTGTTTACATATTCGTAACCGTAGTGGCACAAAAGGGTCTGGTCAACACTAAGGTTAAATTCGTAAAGAAAGATGCGAAACCGAAGAGAATGGTGTGACAAGTAATTTAAAAGGAATTGCTTCTTCGCACCGTCCTCATCCGTTTCCCATCTTTCCTTCGTAATTCAACCATACTGTTGGCCAAAACCAATTGTGTCACCACAGTTACAGACTTACAGATATGCAAACAAAATTTAGGTCTAACCACCACATAATATCAATTTTTTGATTTTTCTACTATTTTCTTTGTTAATGTTCTCTTATGTGCCGTTGTCTCCTTTGTTAACATCTATATACAGCTGATTTTTTAATTCGCAGTTTGCCAAGCTGCTGACTTATGTTACTATTATTATGTACATCCTCCGTTCCACAAGGTGATGAGAATGTAAGTCGCAGCGAATTTCTCTCTTTTTAGATATCTAAAAATAAAGAGATCCGCTGCGACTTACATTGTCATCGGTTTGTCGAACAGAGGATGTGTCAAACAAATAAAGCAGCCCTACTGACCAACAACAGGATGAGATTTTTAAAGATTGGTGCCAAATGAAAGAGGATGCTGTAACAAATTATTTGGTGCAGATAATTTTTTTCGCACCATCCTATTTCATTTGCCACTGATCTTTCAAAATCAAATCATATTGTTGATTAGGAGTTGTTGTGGAACCGTTTGTAATGATGGACATGAAATGGCAGTTCTGTTCACTTCCTCCCGCTAAAATTTGGGATGACATTCTTTAGCACAACTGCTTACAAACAAAACATAAGTATTATTCAGGTTTTTAAATTCTTCAGTCATCGACATAAGGATTCACCTGAGGTGACGTACGCCAATGAGCAGAAGTTAAGTATCGCTAAAATTTACTTCCTATTTTCATACTTACTGCATCCATGTGTATGCTTTGATGATTTTTTTGTATCTTTCAGGTTATTTACTGCATGCCCACATTCATCGGTAACGACATTGTTCTTTTATCTATATCCCTTGAAGTAAGTTTCCCATTTACTCTCTTTTATACAAAAATTGTAAATCTGAAATTTAGTACATATATGTGTATATATTATATATACACGTTGTTTGGTAACACGCAGGTAACGATTCACTATCATATAAAGAATTGGCTTTCTAAAAGTAAATCAAAAATTAGAATTGTCGATTGTATAAAACTGTTTTAAAAACAAGATGAAAATACCAAGTTACTGCATTATTTTGTCAACCATATATTCATACGACCGGTTGCTTCCACAGCTTGCAATGATCAATAACAGGATCAAATTTTTAAAGATTGGTGGCATATTTTAATTGTCGATTGTACCCGTTCCTGCTGTGAGCCTCGACTTATTTATTTTTTAATACCAGTGAATGATGGCCTGATGGTCGCAGCCAATAACACTGTTGGATACTGCTCACAGAATCAACAAAAGATAAATGCTGCTAAGATTTACATATTTTAATGACTTTATCCTTTTTAGACTGGTAACACATTTTGTATATCCAGCAGGCACAGACTATGGACATAAGTAAGATATCAATAAATAGACACAGTAAAGATGATGGATGTGAGGCGACCAAACACAGCTATTACTAAGTTTGCATGGTCGCCGTACATCCATCATTGATACTTTGTCGATATTTTCAACAAAAGCCGGTGCCCAACAATGGGATGCAATTCTGGGAGATTATTGCGAAGCGAAATAGAATAGTCTTGCAAGTAATTTGGTGCACATTACTTCTTTACACTATGCTATTTCGCTTCTCACTGATCTTCTAGAATTCAATCGCATCGTGCTCATCAACAACAGCTTGAAATTTTGAAACATTGGTGGCAAGTGAAACAGGATGGTGTCACAGGTTATTTGGTGCAAATTCCTTTTTACGCACCCTGCTGTTTCATTTGCCACTGATCTTTCAAAATTCAAACATATTGTTGATTAATAATTGATATGGAACCGTTTATGGAGATGAAACAGCGGTTCTTATCAGCACGATCTGCATTCAAAGCCTTTGGTGATAAGCCATATGCATTCAGCCATAAAAGCAATGACAGATGTTGTACATCGCATGCCAATATTAGGAATTGAAAATTATTTGGCTTTTTTTAGTTGTCGATACTAACATTTGATGCTCTGTGTCTGTAATGGTATTTTTTTTCGCATGTTTGTACCTGCACTTCCACAAAAGCTTCCGCTCATCAATATGGTACAGTTCTAAAAGATAGATGCGAAACAAGAGAGAATGCTGTGACAAGTGATTTGGTGCAAATTACTTCTTCGCACCATCCTCTTTTGTTTCCCATCTATCTTTTTGAATTGAATCGTGTTGTTGACCAGGACCTTTTGTGTAACTGCATGTACAAGCATGCGTAAACATACTTAACATCACAGACACAGACCATCAACTTTTATTATCGACAAGTAAAGAAAATCAGATGCTCTTCATTTCCTAATATAGACAAGCGATGTACATCATCTGTGGTTGCTGTTATGTTTAAATGCATACGGCAGATTACTAAAAAGTTTTGTAGCACCAAACTTGGTACTACATATTTTTCTTCAGCACACCTTGGCACTTTGAGCTTCCCCTCGGAAACCCATTCCTATGTAACTGTAATTGCAATGGGTTTGTCACAAGCCTTTACACATATTTCATTAACATGCGAATGGGATTTCGAGTGGAACTTCAAAGTAAGAAAGTGTATCGTCGTACAAACAACAATCGCATAATTACAACCAAGGTGGTTGGTCTGACCTTCTGCTCGAATTCCTTTTGGTATTTAAACGGTCTATCAATACGCCTAGTGCAGAACATTGTTTAAAGACCGTTTAAATAACAAAAGGGATTTGAGTAGGAGGTCAGAGTTTCCACCATACATTCAATTACTTCAAATACTGGTAATTAACAAAGACCATGATTCAACGTTCCAAAAGTCAACTTTATGCTTAATTTAACCAACTTTCTGCTCACATGAGCACATGTTCTCAGGTATATCCAGCTTCGGCCACTGCCTTCTCTACTAGGCACAAAGGAACGCAGACAAAATGCACACTCATTTGCCTATACCAGATCTTCATAGGTAACTTCATCCAACAATACGCATATTTGATAGTGACAGTTTTTCCTTACACTTTTTTTTTCAACGAAAATTCTGAAATGTTTTATTTCTTTATGTTCCTTTTAATAGGGGAACACGCAGTTCAGGTTGCTCAAGATTAAATGACGTAAGCAGTTATTCCAGATTTATGAAAAAAATAAACAGATCATTGTACATTGTCGGTGCTGAAACACAAGTTCGTATGTTTCATACTAGCAACGGTTAACCATAAAGTTGAGAGAAAATCAAAGTCACTTTGTTTTTTTTCCTAAATCTCGAATAACTGCTTAAACTATTTGAACCGCCCAGCTGTATTTGCTGCATGCCCGCATTAGTTGGCGTCGTCATCGTTCTGCTGTTATCTGTGCCAGGTTTGACCACTTATATCCCTCAAAATAAGTATCTCATTTCCTTTTTTTATATGTAAAGCGTTAATCTAAAATTTTGTATACTTAGCTATCACTATTGCCTGTTTCTCATGCTAGGAAGCTGGAATCGATTACACCTGCGTACGCGTGTAAATTTCAAAGTTCATTCATACAGTTGATGTGCAAAAGGTAATCTAAAACTTAGTATAATTAAGCTTCCATTGTTCCTATTTCATTAGCAAAACCTATAATATACTTAAGCTCTTATATATTTCATTTGTCGCTGATCTTCCAGGATTCGATCGTATTGTCAACCTCGACTTTTATATAGGAATGCGGTTACGAATGGCAGGTAATCTTCGCCACTGTTAAAGCCATAATTTTTGTTACCGTTTATAGGCAATCCGTTGTTTCCTGATACTTTTACCAATTTATAACTCCCAACTATGTTCCCATTGAAGCTCATACGATTTCTCCCGTTTTTTCGTAACTGAAATACCACGGAAGGCCTTGATCAACAGTAGGATACAATTCTAGGAGATTGGTGAGAAAGGAAATAGCATAGTATCACAAGTGATTTGGTCCAGATTACTTCTCTACACTATCCTATTTCATTTCCCACCGATCTCCTCGAATTTAATCGTATTGTCGACCATGACTTTTTGTCTAAAAAGCATGCAACGTTCAATATAGCTGCCTGGTCTTACTTTTCTTCTCCAGTTCCGTTTGTTACTCCAGTGGACTAACAATGCATCTGGTGCAACCCATTGTGTAAAGTCTATTTTAATAATGTTTTTCCTCTTTTGGCAGGCCCGCAAATACGAATAACCAAACCAATCTAAAAGCACACCAGTCAGTGTTTTTGGAGTAGAATTACACAATTTGCCGAAACCATATTGCAAAAGAGGTAAGATACAAAACTTCCAGGATGCTAGATATATTGGGCCATATAAACCATACTAGAGGATTCTTGGTTTTGCTGTACATAGCAAAGATCCACCTGTTCAGATACTTGCAGTGCACCTTCAGAAAATGCAACGTGTTATACCTGAACCATTCAGTTAATGTTGTTCTTTTGTCATCACAGCCATTTGTATTACGACGCTAACTGAATGGTTCAGATACAACCCACTGCGTTCATCATCCTGAAGACGAAACAATGTTTTAGACATACTTACAGATGCAATAAAGATCAAACATCAAAATCTTGAAAATTCTCTGCCAAGTTTTCATGTCAACTCGCCTCTTCCAGTCATCAGGTACAACAGCTAGACAACATCTGATTCGAATACATACCTGCTGTATAGCAAAGAATGGACCATCACAAGCAACCTTGCATTTGACTCGAAAATGAAAGAAGTAGACAAAAAACTAGGTGTAAGAAAACCAAGGCCGGAAAGAGAAGGACAAAAAGGAAACTACGGGCGAAGAACTACAAGGTCACCGGAAAAGAAAGCCTAAAGCAGCACACATTTTTTTCTGCATTCAATTATTGACTATTACAAAAGTAGGTTTGATGATATACTTTTTTCAGATGGATTCTCCATTCGAATATTGACTATTGGTGGTCACCCTAACAAACACTAATACACTCCTAATTTTTCAACCAGCAATAGTCAATATTCGAATGGAGAGTTGCTGGGAATTAAATATTCAAGAAGTTTAATATCGGGTTCTACTCAAAGAAAACTCTAAGTATGATTCTGCTGCTAGAGCATTTGATTCTGCTGCTAGCGTTAACATTCTATTGCTGAATGATTCTGCTGCTAGCGTTAACATTATGCTGCTGGTGAAGAACTTTCTGCTGCTGAGTGGATAAGTATGAAAAGATATTATGTGTATTAAAGTCAACAATACATGGTAGATAATATCTTACCCCATGTGATCAGTCATTATGTTATATTCTCAGAACAAGTTGTAAACATAGATACATGTTGTATCTTAATGACCGACACTCTCAAAGAAAGCGTTCGATTAGACTTGACAATATTATAAAGATCTTTCTTGTGTTATAAAAGAAAGATCTTAGACTAGATATTAAGTGTGACATAAAAGTGCTTAGAAAATAACTCTTAAGAATATTAGAACAAATATCACAAGTCATAGAAAACATAAGATTCAAGGTCTTTGTAACCCTAGTGATAGTAAAGATCACTCGTATTATCTTGAATAATATTGAATCGTTTGGTGATAACATTGCATGTTCTTTGTTCTATATACACAAGCATAACTGTTCCATTTCCATAACACAAATAACCTTCTAAGTGTGATTAAGTAAATTCTGCGTACTTGATCATATTAACTCAACTTATCACATACACAAAGCAACAAAGGTTTAGCCACCTTCCAGTGTATCGATCATCAAATCAACCTTTCAATTGGTATCAGAGCCAGGTTGATATAGTTGATTTAGAAGAAGAAGAAGAAGAAGAAATGGACGTTGAATCTATTCAGACCAATGTTGCTGCAAAAATACCCATGCTCAAACAGAATGAGTTTGAGATGTGGAGGCTAAGGATAAAGCAATATTTCCAAGTGCAAGACTATGCACTTTGGGAAATCATTGAAGATGGAAACTCTTACCAGCCTACAACCATTTCATCAACAGTGGACGGCAAAGTGGTGACATCTCTGCAGACAAAGCCAACATCTGCAGAAGATAGAATAAAGAAGAAAAATGACTTAAAGGCAAGAAGCATGCTGATGATGACCATTCCAAATGATCAATTTCTAAACTTCAGCAAGTTCAAAGTTGCCAAGTCATTATTTGAAGCTATTATTGCCAGATATGGTGGAAATGAAGCCACCAAGAAAACCTACAAGACACTGCTCAAGCAGCAGTTTGAAAACTTCTCCTCTACATACAATGAATCCCTTGACCATATGTTTAATAGGCTTCAGAATATTGTGAGCCAACTTGCTATTCTTGGGGTTGAAATACCTCAAGAAGATTTGAACTCAAAATTTCTGAGAAGCTTACCAGAAGAGTGGGCTATGCATGTTGTTGTCTGGAAGAACAAGCCAGACCTTGACACAATGGAGTTGATAGATTTGTATAGCAACTTTAAGATTGTGGAGCAAGATTTGAAGAAGAATGGAGGTACTAGTTCTAATACTGGGAACATGGCATTTATGTCAACTCCTAGTACCTCAAAATCAAGTGAAGAGGTGAAAGTTGTTGATGGTGTTGGTGCTGCTAGTTCATCAAGCAGCACCATGGGTATTTTGGATGAAAAGACTTGTTGTGCATTTCTTACAAGTCAAAATAATGGGTCCATGCTCACCTATGAAGACCTCCAAGAGATCAATGATGATGATCTGGAGGAAATGGACCTAAAATGGCAAATTTCTCTTCTTAGCATGAAAGCCAAGAAGTTCTATCAAAGGACGGGGAAGAAGCTCTTAATCAGCAATACTGATACTGCTGGTTTTGACAAGTCAAAGATAGAGTGCTATAACTGCCACATGATGGGTCACTTCTCAAGAGATTGTAGAAGGCCAAGGCAGCAAGATAGCAAGAACAAAGGTTTTGAAAGCACATCCAAAACAAGGGAGGTTTCTGAGCCAAACTCAAAGGCTATGGTAGCTATTGATGGGCTAGGTTTTGATTGGAGTTTCATGGCTGATGAAGAAAAAGATTCTTCACAGATGGGACTCATGGCTTTTTCTACTACTGAGGTACAAACTCATAAAGCTTGTTCAAATGCTTGTACTGCTTTTAAAGAATTACAAACTTTAATCAAACATTATGATGAACAAACGAAAGAGCTAAGCAAAACTCATCAAAACTACATTAATTATAAGTGTGGTTTGGAATCAACAGAAAAGCAGATCTTATACTACAAAGAAAATGAACTTGCTTTTTCTGATGAAAAAGGTGCTCTAAGACAGGAGATATTCTTTAAAGATACTGAAATTAAGATTTTAAGAGAGGCTTTTGATAGGGTCAAAAAGGAAAATGGAAACATTCACTTGACTACACAGACACTAGAACATGCTTCTAGAGGTGTGACCAACATGATAGAATGTCAAGTGATTAATAGAGCTAAGTCAGGAGTAGGATATAAGAGTGTCCCACCTCCATACAGAGGTATCCTTAAACCCCCAGGGATTGACCTAGAAAATTCAGGTGTCCCTGAATTTCAACAACCTAAGCTACAATATGGTGTACAGCCAAAGACCAAGCTAGTTGTTGATGAACCTAAGAAAGTAAGTGAAAGTTTAAGTAAAACTTTACTTCCTGAGGACAAGGTGTCCTCTGATAGAAGATCAGATAGTGTAGTCATTGAAGACTGGGTATCTGATGATAAAGAAGATGATCAGGTTATGTCTAAACCTGAAGTAGTTAAGAAAGCAGGAACAAGGGTTCCTAAAGTGATCAAAAAGGATACTGTTAAGCCTAGTTCAAACATTAAACATGTTAGGCAACCAGTTAAATATTGTGAACAATATAGATCCACTAGCAAGCCCAGAGGTAACCAAAGAAATTGGAATGGCCTCAAGTCTAACCAATTAGGTGATGACTTTTTCTTTTATAATAAAGCTTGTTACTCATGTGGTAGTTTTGATCATCTTGCAGCTTTCTGTAACAAATGGGTATCTGTGTATGAAAACAATAGGGTGAATTTCAAAAGGCAAACTCCTAAAACTCACTTTCACTCTAAATCTAAGAGAACAAAACCCAGAGCAGTTACAAAAGCAGTTTCTGCTGCTAGACCATTCATGACTATTAACCCAAGACCAACAGTTAAAAATGCAAAATCTTTTTATACAAATGCATCAAAGACTGTTCAAAGGCCCATTCAAACAAAAGCAGTGGTCCAAAAACAAGTTTGGAAAATTAAGGGAACAATTACAAAGCTAGCAGTTTCTGCTGCTAAGCATATAGTTCATTCTGCTGCTAGGGAAAACAGGGCAAATGCTGTTAAGGCCTCAGCATGTTGGATTCTTAAATCCAATGTTGCATCAACTGTTCTTAAGAGATTAAATTTCATTGATGCAAGAGGCAGATCCAAGTCAGTAATGGCTTGGGTCCCCAAAAGAAACTAATACTTCTCATTTCTGTGCAGGAACATTCAATTGATAAACAAGAGGATCAAGGATACTCAGATAGTGGATGTTCAAGGCACATGACAGGCAACAAGTCTTATCTCTCAGATTTTCATCAATAGATGGAGGCTTTGTTACTTTTGGAGGAGGTGTTGGTGGCAAAATTTCCGGTAAAGGTACAATCAAAACTGGAAATTTAGATTTTGAAGATGTGTACTATGTACAAGAGCTAAATTATAATCTTTTTAGTGTCTCACAAATGTGTGACAAAAAGAACAAAGTTCTTTTCTGTGACACTGAATGTCTTGTACTTTCTCCTGATTTTAAGATGCCTGATGAAAGTCAAGTGCTTCTTAAAATTCCTAGAAAAGGCAATATGTACAGTGTAGACATGAAGAACATTGTTCCTAAAAAGGATTTAACTTGTCTTGTTGCAAAGGCCACATTGGATGAATCAATGTTATGGCATAGGAGGCTTGGTCATATTAACTTCAAAACCATAAATCAGATTGTTAAGAATGGTTTGGTAAGAGGTTTACCTCAAAAACGATTTGAAAATGATCAAACATGCATTGCTTGTCTTAAAGGCAAACAACACAAAGCCACTTGTAAGCCCAAGCTTTTTTAATCTATTAATCAATCATTGTTTATTCTTTATATGGATTTGTTTGGTCCTACAAATGTTAGAAGTATGCAACATAAGAGATATTGTCTAGTTATTACTGATGACTATAGTAGATTTACATTGGTTTTCTTTTTAGCTACTAAGGATGAGACACCTAGCATCCTTAAGACTTTCATTACTGAGATAGAAAACCTAGTAGACAAAAGAGTAAAAGTCATTAGATGTGATAATGGGACAGAGTTCAAAAATAGAGTTATGGATGACTTCTGTAAAGAGAAAGGTATTAGGAGAGAGTTTAGTGTTGCTAGAACTCCACAACAGAATGGAGTTGCTGAAAGGAAAAATAGAACACTAATAGAAGCTGCTAGAACTATGTTAGCTGATTCTAAGCTACCTATAACTTTTTGGGCTGAAGCAGTCAACACTGCTTGCTATGTTCAGAATAGAGTTTTAGTTGTCAAACCTCACAATAAGACATCATATGAACTTTTTAGAGGTAGAACTCCTGCAATAGGATTTC
Source organism: Artemisia tridentata subsp. tridentata (assembly GCA_021014915.2). Classification (NCBI taxonomy): domain Eukaryota; kingdom Viridiplantae; phylum Streptophyta; class Magnoliopsida; order Asterales; family Asteraceae; genus Artemisia; species Artemisia tridentata. The sequence goes on from CP139506.1 coordinate 379,936,348, forward strand.
TTAGACCTTTTGGATGTCATGTGACAATTCTCAATACCTTAGACCATCTTGGAAAATTTGATGGCAAAGCAGATGAAGGATTCTTAGTTGGATATTCTCTCAATAGTAAAGCATTTAGAGTATACAACTTAAGAACTAAGAAAGTAGAGGAAAACCTACATGTGGAATTTTTAGAGCATAAATCCAATGTAGTAGGTGAAGGTCCGAATTGGCTATTTGATCTAGAGTTATTAACCCATTCTATGAATTATGTGCCTGTTGTTGCAGAAACTAATGATTTTTCAGGTTCACAAACAACAAATGAGGCAGGGTTAGACAAGGAGACAAATCAAGATCATATATGGATGCCAATAATTACCAGTGTGGTTTCAACTTCAACAAATGATGAATCTTCTTCTGGTAAAGCTAAAGAAGATGTTGAAAGTGAACACAAGGAAGATGGAACAAAGGAACAACAAAATGTTTCGGCTAATGATAGTGCTGCTGAGACAGAGCATTCTACTGCTAGGCTTAATTTTTCTGCTGCTAGGCCAAATGATTCTACTGCTTGCCATTCAGACTCAAATGAAGTAGATTTCTCAGATAATGAGGTGGATTTAAGCAATATCACACCTAACTATCAAGTTCCTTCAACCCCACACACAAGGATTCACAAAGTTCACTCCCTAGAAAATGTAATTGGAGATGTACAATCACGTGTGAAGACAAGACAACAACTAATGTCTTCAGACCAACAAGGGCTTCTTGATGCCCTTTATGCTTCAAAGCAGTATGAGTTTTCAAACTCTTGCTTGTTTGTATGTTTTCTTTCACAAGATGAACCAAATAACATTATGAAAGCCTTAGATGATTCAAGCTGGGTAGAAGCTATGCAAGAGGAGCTTCTTCAGTTCAAGATTCAGAAGGTATGAGTGCTAGTTGATTTACCTAAGGATGCAAAGGTAATTGGCACTAGATGGGTTTTCAAGAATAAAAGGGATGAAAGGGGAATAGTGATTAGGAATAAGGCTAGATTAGTAGCCCAAGGGTACACACAACAAGAAGGTATAGACTATGATGAGGTTTTTGCTCCAGTAGCAAGACTTGAGGCAATTAGTCTTTTCTTAGCTTATGCTTCATTTTTAAGCTTCACTGTTTATCAAATGGATGTCAAGAGTGCATTTTTATATGGTACTATTGAAGAAGAGGTGTATGTCTCACAACCTCCAGGGTTCATTGATCCTGATCATCCAGACAAAGTGTACAGAGTAGTTAAGGCTCTTTATGGCCTTCATCAGGTACCTAGAGCTTGGTATGAAACACTGGCTTCCTATTTAAAAGAGAATGGATTTCAAAGAGGAAAGATTATCAGACACTTTTCATCAAACAGCACAAGAAGGATCTTCTGTTAGTGCAGGTGTATGTGGATGACATTATCTTTGGGTCTACAAGGAAGGAGATGTGTTTGGAGTTCGAGAAGCTTATGCATGATAAGTTTCAGATGAGTTCCATGGGGGAACTTACATTCTTTTTGGGTTTGCAAGTTAAACAGTCATATGAAGGCATATTTATTAGTCAAGATAAGTATGTTGCAGAGATACTAAGGAAGTTCAACTTTGCTGATTCAAAAATGGCAAGCACACCAATGGACTTTGAGAAGCCACTTCCTAAAGACTTGGATGGAGAAAATGTGGATGTACACACTTACAGATCTATGATAGGATCTTTGATGTATCTCACATCATCAAGACCTGACATCATGTTCTCTGTTTGTGCTTGTGCAAGATTTCAAGTAACTCCAAAGGTTTCTCATTTAACAGCAGTCAAGAGAATTTTTAGATATCTCAAGGGTCAACCTAGGTTGGGACTATGGTATTCTAGAGAGTCTCCTTTTGACTTGGTAGCATTTTCGGATAGTGATTATGCTGGTGCTAGCTTGGACAGAAAGTCAACAACTGGAGGATGTCAATTCCTTGGGTGTAGACTTATCTCATGGCAGTGTAAGAAGCAAACAACTGTGGCTACTTCAACAACTGAAGCTGAATATGTAGCTGTTGCAAGTTGCTGTGCTCAAGTCTTATGGCTTCAAAACCAACTTCTTGACTATGGGTACAATTTCATGAACACTGTTATTCATATTGATAATAGTAGTACTATTTGCATAATTAAAAATCCAGTGCAACATTCTAAAACAAAACACATTGAAATTAGACATCACTTTATAAGAGACTGCAATGAGAAAAGATTAATTCAAGTTCTTAAAATTGCTTCAGAATTCAACTTTGCAGATCTGCTAACAAAAGCTTTTGATGTTGGAAGGTTTCAGTACTTGGTAGCAAGTATTAGAATGCTTAATCTTTGAATTTTTCAATCTAATGTGTTTTTGTAAATAAATCTTTGTTTGTACTGCTGGCTTTATAAGATACTACTGTTAGTAAAAAGTTTGTGCTGCTAGTACAAATTTAAATTGTGTTATTCATACAGTTAGTCCTATGATTATTCTAATACAAGACAAGTACTTTGTACATTGTTCTTTTGGTTTTAGACTAACAATTTCAGGTATGAACATGTGAACACAAAGGATGTTTCAAGTGAAATAGAAGCAGCAGAATGATAATACTAGTTGCTGTCATAATAGGTTCATGATAGAACAAGTTTGGGAATTTCAAACCTCCTTAAAACTTCTTTCTTGAAGCTTGATTATGATGTTTCACATTGAATTGATGTCTTAGTTGATCAAAAAGTAACTGATGCAACTCACTTTCTATCATTTTATACTTTTAAGTATAATGAGCAAGTCTAAGGACATCTGATAGAAAGAACAACTAGTAAAAGTGAATCTAACACTTGTGTTAGAAGCAATAATTACTGTGAGCTGGAAACCCTGTCAAGAAAGCCTTTTGAATAGGTTTATCTTTACACAGGCAGTTATTTATTACTGACAACATTGGTTTTCACACAACCAGAGGTTGCTTTAAACTGAAATTTTGATTTAGTGTCTGTTATACACTTAATCCCTTCAAAATGGTTGAAAGTAGTATGGTTTTTCATAATAAAATCAAGTACATACTGCTAAGGCAAAAGTTTCTTAAAAGGATTTTCAAAGAGACTCACAAAAACCATCAAATGATGGATCATGAGTCAAATGCCCCATGAATTACCTCTCATAGGAGTTAACACACCTAGAAGTGATGAGGGCAGCAAATTAAACTCTTAAGGAATTGATGGCTACATGTACAACATTGTCTGATAACATGTTATGATGGATAGCTCAGATGATGGAGATAAATATTTTGGTACATAGTGAGAGATCTTCCAAACAGGGGAGGTGATGAACTCAAATAAGTACATTTTATTACCATCATTTATCCTATTTATTTGACTTGTTTTATTATATTATCTGTGAGAATTGATACTTAATCGTTTACTTTTGTAATTCTCAGTTAAAAACAAGCATTTGGTGAAACTTGGCGATTTTGGACTAATTATGGAGCAAAACAAGCAAGAAGTTAAGAGTCTACTAAAATGTACAAGATCAAGACATTCTGCTCCAGATACGCCGCATCTTGCTTATTACATACGGCGCATCACTATCAAGATTTCACAAGATACGATCCAAGACAGCAAGGACATGCGCCGCATCTGAGAATGGAGTTACGCCGCATCTTCTGGCGGTGTACGAATATTCCTGAATATATTAATCTTGGACCCCACGCGAAGTTAAGTCAATGCGCCGCATCTACTTATTAGATGCGCCGCATCTTACCCTCAGACAGAAACTATAAATACCCCAAGACCAGACGAATTTCGGAAATAATAATAATATATACGAAGTACGAAGACCACAGAAACCTAAGGCCGAATTCAGACGATTAGGCAGCACAAGACACACCCGAACGAAGATACAAGAGCTGTAAGAAGGTCCTGCATGTATTTAATTCATTAAGTAGTTTTGTTTTATTGTGTTAGTAAACTTTAATTCATCAGGATTGGTGGCTTGTGTAATGTGACGAGAAAGATTGCACTCCCTTAAAACAGCTTTCCCATCAATTAAAGTTTATATGTTGATGTCTTTGGTTACTACTTATTAGTGCATTGATAACCTCTGTGTTTATTAGTGGCCTGCGCATTTGACTACGGAAGAGAATGTGGCTCCCACGGTTGTTACTAAATTGATCACTTAGGAATAACTTTTAGACATAAGTAATCATTAAGGGTTTACTCGCCGATAAGATTAGGGCCAACGAGAAAGGGTTAATTACATACACTTCATATAAAACTATCAATAAAACAAGTGACAATCTACTTAATCATCAGGACAGGTCTTCTTATTGTCTCGAGTATTTATCTGTGTACGTGCATGCCTATCGCTGATTCGTGCTCATTAGTTTAGTTTATTATTTAATTGCAACCAAACGTGCCAGTCTCTCAGGCTGAACCCCCTTGCGTTAGATTAGGTTGTATAGCTAACTTAGAATATTAAAATATTGATTAGAATAACTAGATAATACGTTCCACTCTTAGTGATCGACACTCTACTTACCATTATATTCATACTGACCGGGTACACTGCTCGTTAAGTGTGTGTGTTATTGATAAGTCGGCTAAATATAAATTTAAAACTTGAGTAGGCATTAATACTGCTAAACCGTAACGACACATCACGCGCATCAAGTTTTTGGCGCCGCTGCCGGGGAGTGAATTGTTATTATCTGTTAATTTGATTAGTATTTTAATTAGGTTTTTCTTTTTAATTTTTAATCTAACCGCTAACTCTGTTGTATATTAGTTAAATTGCATTCATTGTATTATTTTTGCATATTTTCTGTTTTTGTGTGTTTAATTTGTGTTTATTTTGGTTTGTTTTTATTAGTTTTTATTTTTCGTATTTTCTGTGTTCTGCTATCGTTGTACTGAGCTTATTCAAACGATACGGCACATTTATTTTCTTAGATACGGCGTAATGCGTTTAATTTTTATAAAATACAACGCGTTTAATTAATTCGATACGACGCATCTTTTCCCCAAGATACGGCGTATCTGTTTTTGATAAAAAAAAAATTTCTAAACGTTAACGCTATACGACGCATCTGCTTTAGCAGATACGGCGTATCTATTATTTTAATTAAAAGTTTTCGAATTATTAAACAGATACGACGCATCGATCTCTGTCGATACGGAGTATCTTCTGAATCAAAAATCTTGTATTTTGAAACGTAACGAAAATACGGCGCATTAGCTTTTGTTAATACGACGAATGTAATTTGATAAATATAGTTGATTTTTGATATTTACTTTGATCGCTCCGCTACTCTCGTGCACAAGTTGTTTATTTTCAGGATAAATGATGACTCAAGCATCACCATGAAAGATTACATTCTGAACCAAATTAGGAGATTATAGCCGGAGTGATCAAACCATTGACGGCTTAAATGCTGTAATAAGACAACTAGAGTGGAGGAAAACTCAGTACTGGTAAAATTGAACGTCTTAAATTCTTGAAATAGAATTCCAGGTGACCTCTACGATAAATCAACCAGCCCAAAGGAAAGTTCTCTACAATATAATCTCAATTTTATTATCCATATAATACATCTGATTCAAATTGTAATCTTAATTTTTTATGCTTAAAAACGATATTTGTTCCTAACCTCGGAATAAATCCTTATCCACTAAACAATAAGATTACAATTATTAATAAAACATTTATGCCTATTGCTATTATTTTGAATTCATTTATATCATATGGTATGCCGTTTAACCCCAATATGATGTATAAGGAATTGTGTTGCGGAGGCCGAGGTACGTTCGTTATTTAAATTTCGTTCACTAAGATAGCGATACGGCGGATCTAAATATCCCAAGCGCCGTATCTCTGACCAACTAGGACTCATTAACTAGTCAACGAGATTAAATAGATACGGCGCATTCCAATTTTTCAATACGGCGCATTCGTTTTGCCCTATAAATACGACGGGAATGCGCCGGATCTCAATTTTTTACCCCAAATCCTCACACAGTTAAGAACATACACGCAGTAAAATTATACCCTATATCCGAGCATTTTTCTCAACCCAAACCTCTAATCCGATCTCTTAACCTACTCCTAATCATATAATTAAGGTAATTATTCTATTTCGATTTAATTTTGTTTAATATAAAAATTAGGGTTTATGTGATTAATTCGATTAGGGCTTAAATGATATAGAGATATGATTAGGACTTGTATTAGATGATTTCCCCCGTATTTAATTTGCATAAATCATCGAATTTCTGGCCTAGTTTGATTTGAATGTAAATTAGGGTTTTGAATTCGATTTTGAATTTTAGTGGGAAGATGGATTAGTGGTGGTGTAATAAGCTTTTAGAACTTTTATAATGGGTAAATGAAACTGTGATATTAAGTGGGAGTTTACGTCACGGATACGGATTCTTGGAATGCATGCCTGACCCCCTTTATTTTATACTGATATGCTTTTAGATGCGGCGCATCTAGGTTAATTGATGCGGCGTAACGACCTATTTCCAATTTAATAAAATTCTAGAACGCCTATTACTTATTAGAACGACGCATCTCCATAGCCGTATTTCATTTCTTGCTCCGCATCTCTTATATTTTGTGCAGATACGCCGCACTGATTAAATCAGATGCGCCGTATCTACCTAATTTGCAGACTGTTTACTAACTTTGAAAATTTATTTCAGATGGCATTACCAGAGGCTGCACACAGACATCAGTGGCTACGTTTCGAGAATATGGGACTGACTCCTGGCACTTTGGATGATTACTTGCGGAGACTAGACTCGATTTACTTTAAGAGAATATTTAGGGTCCAGGTTTTGGATATTGCTGATGTTGGATTGATTGGAGCGGGGCATGCTGCTGATAGTTTGCATCGTAGGTTGGAGATGGTGGTTAGTGATGCTGATGATGAGGTGGTGTTTAGATCTTTTGCTTGGGAGAGGTTGTTCGGGGTCGATGAGCCTCTTATCAGGGAGCTTATGTTGGAGTTCTTCAGTACTGTCCATTACAGGGAGACTGATACAGAGTTGGATACTGCCGACACTTTGGTTTTTAGGTTGGGGGGAGTGCACAGGCAGATGTCGATGAGGGAGTTTATTCTGGCTATGGGGTTACACACTGCTGAGGAGCTTGAGTCTGATGGATTTGCCAGGTACTGGGCTGACAGCTTGAGGGCAGTTCCTGATAGGGCATTGCTGGGAGATTACTGGGATAGGATCTCTTCGGGGGGTGATATCACTACTTCCACCCCTTCTTACACACTGATCAGGGAGCCCATGAGGAGGTTGTGCCACCGCATGATAGCTTTGACCATTGCTGGGAGAGGTCAGTCACCTGAGAAGGTGACCACTCTTGACCTTTTCCTTCTCAGGAGCATGGACGAGGGATTGTCGGTGAACATCCCCCACTTTCTGGCACATTATCTCCACCGGGGAGCTGCAGGGAGAGATAGGAGGAGTCATATGACTGGCGGGCATTTTGTATCTAGGCTGGCCCGCCATTTTGGAGTGATTGGAGAGGAGATTCCAGCAGGGCTGGAGGTTATGGTGACCCATCTCCCGGTTATTGACAGGGATTATTTGGTTAGACTTGGGATCTGACAGTTGGCTATGGGGGATTACGTTTGGGTAGCATTGGGGCCCGCTAGAGCTGCAGGGCCAGAAGCGGAGCAGGGAGGTCCCCAGGGAGCTCCGGCTGCTGCTCCAGCCCATCAGGAGGAGCCACAGGCACCAGCACCTGTACGCACGGTGAGTCAGAGAGTTGAGGCAGTTGAGGGAGAGCTGAGAGCCTTGAGAGGCGTTGTAGATGGTATGAGGAGGGACTCAGAGTGGCTCGTTACGAGTGTGAGCCGACTTTTGGAGCAGCAGGGTATTACCCACACTCGTCCGGATGGTACTCATGTTGCAAGAGTGACACTTGCATACACTCGCAGAGTCCGGGCTAGGACGGATGATGCCAGCACTTCGGGGACCCACCCACACGACCACACTGACCCTTGATCTCTTGATTTTACGTGTTTATTGACATTGTTCCATGCATATTACTATTATTTTTGGATTGTACTAATCGTTATTATCATGTATACATTTGATGTTTCAGTTTATATTTCTTATTATGCTTGACAAAGACTGGCATTAAGTTCAGCATGAGAATACGAGAGGACATGAGAGAAAACCGTGGAACGAGCCATTTTACAACAGATTGTTAACAGTCTGTCTGGCGAACATATGCGCCGCATCTGGTAAACAGATGCGACGCATCCTATCCTTTATTTCGTTTTATTTTAAGTCAGGCCTGCAGCAGATACGGCGCATCTCAATCCCAAGATGCGACGCATCTCCTGCACTGGTCATATCTTACTTTATTTTCTGCATTTTTTATTTTTGACTTTAAAACTTTTTATCAGTTTATTTTAATGTGGCGCATCCCTGGTTAAGGATGCGACGCATCTTCTATTCTGATTCGTAATTATTCCAGGCTCGATACGGCGTATCTTCTTCCATAAGATACGGCGCATCGATTAACCTGATGATTTTCATTTTAATTTTTATGTTTTATTTTTACTAACTACTAATGTATTATGCAAGTTTGAACCTTCTTAACTTAGGTGTGTTTAAAGTCTTGGTGGTATTATAGATCCCTGCATTTCCTGTGGATACATCAATTATGAAGCTTAAACGTTCTAATTCACAAGAAGTTGATTTTTGCTCTTATACTAATGGAGGATCATACCGAGCAAATCTCAGGGGAGTTTTTCTGTTCTAATTCTTTTGTTTTCCAGTTTTTAACCTTTGATACAAACAACGAGGACGTTGTTTAACTTAAGTGGGGGGATTGGAGAATTAGAACACTTACTTGTCCTAAACTTTTCAAAATATGCTTAAAATGTGCTTAATATATCAAAATTTAAAATTTTTTTAGCATGTTTTTGTTTAAGATCTAAGTTGCATAGCTGCACACATGACGTTATTTTCAAAAATTGTGACTTTCAAAAATTCACAAATCTATGAGTGTGCCGGTGACTTGTAGACTTTAGAACTTGGCTTGTATACTATTCGAGACCACCATAATAAGTATTATTTATATAATTGGAATGACTTGTCTAAATTGGTAAATTTCTAGGATTACACCCAAATAGCCTATTATATGTTATGTGTTATTAGCTAACTACACTGGTTAGTTAACCCCCGTATAAACCCTTTTGTTACTCTCACTTTTAGAGTAAGATACCCCTAGAAAAACACTCAGAGCCATTCCTTTCGTTTCTTACACCTTTGTTATAATGTTTCGTTACACCCTTACACTTTAGCCTACCCTGTAGATTAAAATCCGTGGTTGGTTAATTGTTTTAGGCAAAGTGTGTTTCCTTACATTACCTGTGTTCGCGTGCGTAATTCATTATCTTTGGTTAGGTCGGGAAATTGCACAATGCAATTGGAGTGAAAGTAAATATTGTATATCTTTGAGTTTATTTTTCGTGTGTTTACTACTTTCACTATTACCGTTATTTCTGAAGTCATGAAAAGTATGGAAAAATTATCCAGAATTATCATTATAGTGATGTGGTGAAATTTTACACATCTTTGTTTATGTTTCAAAAAAAAAAAAAAAAAAAAAAAAAAAAAATCGAAAAAATAGAAAAAAAAAAGAAAAAAAGAAGAGTTGGAAGTTTGTTTTGACCAACTTATGTAAAGTTTTGTATTAAGTGGTCGATATCACCACTAGTCGTTGTATATTATATCTATGGATTGAATGGGAGTTGAACGTTATGGGAACGCCAACTAAAGGTATATTCTTTGATTGAGATCTTGTTGAGTATAATTCATGTCTACCTAAAGCGTGTGTTTCAAGTGTTAAAGCGTGAGTTATTCTATGATATGAGTCTTATTCATGGGATGGTTGGGATAGTGATTAACCACACTTAGGATTTTAATTTATTTGTTTTGTTTATTTTTCATTTTTACACCAATTTGTATCCCAAATATTATCCATACCCTATATTATTCTTTATCCAAACCTTTGATTTATTGAGATTAGGGATTTGAGCAATCTTAAGTATCGTAGTCGTGGATTCGGCTATGTATTTATGATTTTTTCGCCCTTTTTGATATAATATTATTGGTGAAGATTACTTGGTCCTATCTTTAGCCTATTCGAGTTAAGGATTTGAGCAATTGCAAGTATCGTGTTCGTGGATTCGATCATGTATTTGTGATTTTGTCGCCTTTTCTGGAATTTGAGATCGATAGAGATTAAGGAGAATGATTAACCCTTAAGCCTACAAACACTTTTTACCGCTTTAGACTTGTTATTCCTTGGCTTTAGTGGGGGAGATGTGTATACTTGCCAAGCTTATGATAGAATATTCGTCACGACTGGACAGTTAAACGATTAGATTTGCTTTTATCAAATTATTTTATTTTACTTCTAATTCGTTAAGTGTTTGGTTGTGTGATTATGACAAAAATGAATACATGCTTAAATATAAAAATAAATCCTAATATCTTTTATGATACATTTTCATAAGATTAATTCTAAGGTTTACTTGGGGACAAGTAAAGTTCAAGTGGGGGGATATTTGATGAACTCAAATAAGTACATTTTATTACCATCATTTATCCTATTTATTTGACTTGTTTTATTATATTATCTGTGAGAATTAATACTTAATCGTTTACTTTTGTAATTCTCAGTTAAAAACAAGCATTTGGTGAAACTTGGCGATTTTGGACTAATTATGGAGCAAAACAAGCAAGAAGTTAAGAGTCTACTGAAATGTACAAGATCAAGACATTCTGCTCCAGATACGCCGCATCTTGCTTATTACATACGGTGCATCACTATCAAGATTTCACAAGATACGATCCAAGAAAGCAAGGACATGCGCCGCATCTGAGAATGGATTTACGCCGCATCTTCTGGCGGTGTACGAATATTCCTGAATATATTAATCTTGGACCCCACGCGAAGTTAAGTCAATGCGCCGCATCTACTTATTAGATGCGCCACATCTTACCCTCAGACAGAAACTATAAATACCCCAAGACCAGACGAATTTCAGAAATAATAATAATATATACGAAGTACGAAGACCACAGAAACCTAAGGCCGAATTCAGACGATTAGGCAGCACAAGACACACCAGAACGAAGATACAAGAGCTGTAAGAAGGTCCTGCATGTATTTAATTCATTAAGTAGTTTTGTTTTATTGTGTTAGTAAACTTTAATTCATCAGGATTGGTGGCTTGTGTAATGTGACGAGAAAGATTGCACTCCCTTAAAACTGATTTCCCATCAATTAAAGTTTATATGTTGATGTCTTTGGTTACTACTTATTAGTGCATTGATAACCTCTGTGTTTATTAGTGGCCTGCGCATTTGACTACGGAAGAGAATGTGGCTCCCACGGTTGTTACTAAATTGATCACTTAGGAATAACTTTTAGACATAAGTAATCATTAAGGGTTTACTCGCCGATAAGATTAGGGCCAACGAGAAAGGGTTAATTACATACACTTCATATAAAACTATCAATAAAACAAGTGACAATCTACTTAATCATCAGGACAGGTCTTCTTATTGTCTCGAGTATTTATCTGTGTACGTGCATGCCTATCGCTGATTCGTGCTCATTAGTGTAGTTTATTATTTAATTGCAACTAAAACGTGCCAGTCTCTCAGGCTGAACCCCCTTGCGTTAGATTAGGTTGTATAGCTAACTTAGAATATTAAAATACTGATTAGAATAACTAGATAATACGTTCCACTCTTAGTGATCGACACTCTACTTACCATTATATTCATACTGACCGGGTACACTGCTCGTTAAGTGTGTATGTTATTGATAAGTCGGCTAAATATAAATTTAAAACTTGAGTAGACATTAATACTGCTAAACCGCAACGACACATCACGCGCATCAGGAGGATAAAATGTTATTTGCATCTCAGGGGAGGTAATATCTCAAGAGAGGAAATAAAGCCTAAAGAAGGAAGATGAACCAATGAAAGGGAGGAAAAGACAAGAGCATACAAGATGATGACATGGAGGTTGAAAATGACAAGAACAGAGCTTATTATATATATTCAGAAGGGATGAAGCATTCCAAAGGAGAAAGTTCTATCTAGGTCAAACGAAGAAAAGTTTCAATTTCAGTTCACCACGTTTGTTCATAATTTGCAAAGGCATGCTGATAGATGATTTCACTTGTTGAAACAAGCATCCAAGATACACAGTGTTAGTGCAAATATTACGATATTTAAACTAAACGGTTTCTTCGGTTTTAATAATGACAAACATGTAACTTGTAATACATAACGTAAAATGTGAAAGTTACTTGTAAACACAAATCATCAATACCTACTTACATCAACACCTCCCGACGTCTCAAGTATGCTTCAACGAAGTCGTAGATTTCCATCCCGACATAAATTATTCAAGGTATGGACAAACAAATCTACTACTTGACAAATGATCAAAGGATTTTATTTTTCTAAACTTCACATTTTTAATTTGACAAAACATTTTTTCAAAAATATATTTCACAAATTATTTTTGAATTAAAAAGAAATGTTTTATTTTGAAAAATATGTTTGAAAATCCCAACAGTCAAATTTCCCCCCAAAACAGCTTCTAACTTCCCCAAATAAACCTTCCCCACTAAAGACAAAAAAGGGAGCGTCCACGGCACCATTAAGTATGGACGGCTCCACTAAATTTAGTGGAGCCTTCGGGTATTTAGTGGAGCAGTGGGTCTGTAACGGTCAGATTTTCCCTTGCCTATAAATAGTGGACCATTCCACACTTCCAACTTGATTTTTCCAGTCCTTTTCCTCTGGTCTAATCCCTTTTCACTTAGATGACTTTCTTTGATCATTTGGAGAGTCTTAGTTTGTTTAAGAGTGATCCAATCCCCCATTCAAGTGATCCTCTTCATTCCTCTTGATTAGCAAGAGAAGAATACAAAGTATCCAAGTAGATACAAGGTGTTGTCATCCCTCTTGACTAGCAAGAAAAGAACACAAAGTATCCAAGTAGATACAAAGTGTTGTCATCCCTCTTGATTAGCAAGAGAAGAACACAACGTATCCAAGTAGATACAAAGTGTTATCATTCCTCTTCATTTGTAAGAGAAGAACTCAAAGTATACAAGAAGATACAAGAGTTGTAGTTGTTAGGTCTTGTAACATTGGTTACACTCTTGATTGTATCATAGCATACATCAAGATTATTTTTATTTTGTGAGAGACTGAGTCAAGATCATTGTGATCTTAAGAGATAGTGAAGATCTCTTGAAGCCATTGGGCTTGTGTGATTGATCATGTGGATCAAGGGTAGATCGGGTAGATCGTGATAGATTGGTGCTAGCTAAGATTAGCACTCGACATCTAGCTTAGTGTCGGAAATAGGATAAGCGACGTGTAAGGTGTAGATCGGGTAAATCGTGGTAGATTGGTGCTAGCTAAGATTAGCACTCGACATCTAGCTTAGTGTCGAAAAACAAGTTAAGCGACGTGTACGGTTTTCTCCGCCTGAAGGGAGTTTGTTGATTAGTGAAGTAACTCTCGAGTTGGGTACTCGGGGAGTGGAGTAGGGCGAAGAGGTGCTTCGTAGCCGAACCACTATAAATCATCGTGTCCGGTTTGCGCCTTCTTACTTATCTCTTTACTTTCATTTTATTCTTTACCGCATTATGTTTATATTTGCATTGCGTTTATGTTTGTGTGGCTAGTTGCTTATGTTATGTTAATTATGTATGTGTCATGGTTGATTGTGCTTGTGTTATAGTTTAATTTATTCATCCCTAGATGATACATGACCATTGTTGACACTTTTCATATTACATCACATTTGATCGGGTGTTTGATACGAAAAGTTTTAAGTTTTTAAATGGAAACGTATTCACCCCCCTCTACGGTTTCCACAATTGGTACCAGAGCCACGTCGCTCAAATTTTTAAAACAAATGGTTTTCAAAATTGAGTACGATCCATGTATCAAATTACCCATGAAGGTGATAAAAATATGAAAAGTATTTAGTTACTTAATACTTACAAGTTTTGTTGTTAAGTATATGTTGTCATACTAGCTTGAAGGTTTTCTTAAATTGATAAAAGTTGGTTCTGTTCTAAAACTGAAGTCAGACGTACGACACCGTTAAATATAACGGACGGCTCCATTAAACATGGAAGGTACCGCTAAATTTAACGGTACCTTCGTCTGTTTTTCAAAATTCGGTAATTTTCAAAAATTCGTATAAAATCAACCGTAAGTCCGTAGGAGTCGTGCCACCTATCGTTTTAAACGTAATTGAGTCTACTTTCACTTAAAAATATTTTTAGAAAGTAATTGTAAAGTAAAATTTACGAATATCTTTAATTTGTAACAGAGAGTCTTTTCCGGTCATACCGATTGTACAAATTTTTTGTCAAAACACAAAGTGAACATCACACGTTGATGCATTCATGATTTCAAGGTGTTGAACTTGATCAAATTTTTAAATGGGGTGAAAAATAATTCATTTTCAAATGAAATCAAGCTTAGTATACATTGTTATACCTAATACACAAAATGACGATAAGTATCTTTGTGTGTTTTGCTAAATGACTATTTGCTTTTCTTTGTGTCTTAGTATTGTTAGTTAATACTTTTGTATGCTTATTGTTATCTTTAGTTAAGCTAATTTTATCTATAAGCATATGTGTCTTTCATGCCTTGTTGCTATGTGTCAAACATTAGCTTTTCGGCATATGCGTCAATAGGACTTAGGCTAGACTTCTTGCACTAAGTTGCGTAATTGATTTTGCATTGCATATAGGCATAGACCATTTTTCTTGCATTTGTTGCAAGTTTTTAAAAATGGTTTAGTAACCTTCTTAGGAATAGAAACTAAGTTGGTAGATCATGTGTGTCGAAAGATATTGTCTTACACAATTATTTTTCCAAAGGTTTAAGTGTAAAAAGTATATCACCCCAAAATACTTAACACTTTCATAAAATCCGTAACATGATCTTTAAAACATTACATCATTTTGTCTTGTTTGACCATGGGTTGTCTAAACAAGATAAAAGGTAATTTTAATACATTAGTATTTAAGTAAAAGAAAATGTATTAAACTTGCATTGATTTAACACACATACAAAATGTTTTAAACATTTAGTATTTTACGTATGTGGTATAAAAATGGTTAAGATAATTATTTTTATACTAATGAGGTGTCGAAAAACTAAGAATATTATACTTAATAATATAAATAGTTTTTCTCAAATAAAACTTAATGACAATATCGAAGTAGTAACTTAATATGTCATTAACCTCACACATACAACTAGTGTTAGAATAAATGGGACACATTCCTTAAATTTTTATTCTCTCTTTAAAATGAGTGATCGTGAGGGTCAAGAAAGATTTCAAGTACATATCAATTCATTATTCAAATTATGATTGATATCATCATCGAATCTAATTGACAAGTTTTCGAGTGTGGACATGAAATTGGAGTCATTATTTGTTTAGCTTCAAGATAACATAAAAACATGATGAAACATATTATCTTGAATCTACATACTCAATCACACTCGATTGTTATGAAAATAATGATGTCCTCTCAAGACGAAAATAATATGCATCGGATCATAACTCACACTTGTGTTGAAGATGCCATGTTAAGTCTTCTTGTCCAAAGGTTGTGTTCCAAACTTTAAACTAACATGTTTAAAAGATACATAAAATACACAACCAAGTAGGATTGACAACTTGGATGTTTCATCCGAAATATACAAGTAATTTACATTGCAATGCAATTAGTAAATGTGTCATTTCCGAAAAACCAAACAAGAGCAAACAAACAACATATGTAAACTTTGCTCATGAACAACTCAACACTCAAAGTCACATGTCTAGTAAAAGTGTCATACATAATATATGTAAGTCATCAATCTTTGAGAATATCACATGTATTTCTCTTATCAAAAGATTGACAAAGGATAACTTATATCCTATGCATCTTATTTTCTTTGTGACATGAATGGTTATGTTACAAGAGAATACATTGTATCTTGTTAACAAATATAGGATATTAGAGTTGAATAATAACCTAATACAACATGTGTCATTGCATAAACAAGTAAAATTGGTCATACACTAAAATACTTGTTTCACTAAGCATTCGTAAGAGTGATAAGTTTCCTCTTAGAAAAGCATACTTGTTGAAATAAACAGTATGTCTCATTTTAAATAAAACACTCACAAAATCTATTGAGATAAGTAACCTCTACTAGATTCTTTCCTCAAGTTATGCAAAGGAGCATTCTTGAAACACACACGATGTAGTAGATTCTACATTGTATCACATTAGAGTGTCTCTTGGTTCTAGAAAACCAAATCATGTTAAAGTAACATGTAACAACTCAACAAACAAAGATGTTGTCCAAGAGATCATAAAATACACCATCTCCATCAAATAACCTCTAAATCTCAAACACGAAATTAAAACATTTCGCTTGCCTTCGTTAGAAGTTGTGTAAGACATGTCATTCTCTTAACCGACTTTCAAATTATGGTTAGTTGAGTCATATTAGGCCATGTATTAGCGAAGTAAGCTAATATCATCTTTGCTACTCTTCAATAGGCAAATATAGGAATTTGAATTTTTCTAACATGAGAATGACTACTGGAGAACCTATCGCACTAGAAATTTAATTTGACCTAACGGTTGAATTGCTTCCAGGAGAGAAGTTGGGTTTGTGGTATAACCCGTAAAAATGGTCGTGTTTAGCCTTAATTGAGCACCACTAGTGATAGTCTCATACTCATTCTCTAACTTGAAAATTTTTCATTCCCACATTTGACTGAGATAGTTTACATCGGTGAACTTTATCTCCTGTTAGGATGTCATCTTGAACAAGTAGTAATTAGGATCTGCCTTAGCAAACCTAGATTGCTTGCATCCCACATACGTGTTTCAAAATGATAACATGTTCTCGTAAGATATGGTTAAATGTCTTCATGATCTTAAATGCTAAATGATTATCATGTTTTACATGATGCCTGCATTTATTCCTTATGTGCATTTTACATGATTTACTTGTAAAGTTTGCACCCACACTATTTCCTTTTGACACATTAGGAATTAGGTATGCCCATCACTATGAACCCTTAGAAGTCATAGAGCCATACACTAGTGTCAAAACCCATAAGTAAAAGTAGTCGCGAAGTTACCCTAATTCCCCAGTCATCACTTCGCCTTCTTCCAAGTAATACACCCTTTTGTCATGGGAAGATTAGGAACAAACCTAGTAGAACTCGGAGTAGGGTTGACAACTTAAGTATTTCATCCGAAATATTCAAGTAAGTTTAACTTGCGATCGCAATTGTTAAATGTCATATCCGAAACATCATACTCAAGCCTTTTAACAACATATGTTAAAACGCTCATCCAAAAGCTAAAAGCTAACATCAACCCTCGGATGAAAAAGGACTCACAAGTTGCTATATAAGTGATTAGTAGTTCATTTCATCCTCGTGTGATTATACACGTCTTAAGATCCCAAACCCTGCTGCGAAGCAGCACCATAGGCCTAGCTTTACATCTTTCAAAACCCCATGAAACTCTCATGTGCGAAGCACATCGAAATCCGTAAATCAACCAAACCTCTCAACCGTGAATCCCTTAACCATCTCCGTCTAGGTCTAGGAATGATGGAACTTATTCCATAAATCTTATGACTATTTAAATATTTCACTGGAAATATTGAAGTCATCTCGTGTGTCTCGTCTCATGACTCTTTAAATATTTCACTGGAAATATTGAGTCATTTTCACATCACTTTAATGGCTGCCTATGTATTTCCTCGGAAATATAAAAGTCATCTCTTCTCGTCCAGTACCGTTCAAAGAATTTATTAGGTATAAATTCTCTCCCCGTGTCGAAAAGTCTCACTAAATCAGCGAGAGTTATTCGTAAAGTCCTCTTAAATTCCAATGACAACTTAAATATTTCATCCGAAATATTTAAAGTGTATTTAATTTGCGAAATGCAATTAAATGTCATCTCTCGTTCTCGATCAACGTTCATCGAATCCCATTGGATTCATTCATAAAAGAATTTATTCGGTATAAATTCTTTTAATCTAAAGTCCAGAAAAATCACAACATATGTGAAATTTCTTTGTTAAAAATCTTGCTTTCAATTCTCACTAACACCATCAAAACCTACTCGATCTAGTCTTGAACCTAAAACCGTCTCCTATCAGAATAGATTGTATCTATCATCTGATTCCTTAGCCTTTTCCATCACACTTCCGCATGGTACTAAACGCTACCAATGCTTTCGCATCCCACTCACCTTCCACACACCTGTAGTGAAGAACCGCTAGGATAAGTTGAGATAACCCCACTAGAACCTTGTCACCAACCTCACAACTCTGAAGATTTTATCTTCTTAACCCTTAGGATATCTCCTAGTAATCGCATGCCTCATCATAATATTCTATGAATATTCACAATGATTGAGAAGAGCTACGTGACTTCAAAGGTGAAGTTTATCGTATGCTATCGACCACTTGTCATGACGTTACTAAGCTCATCGCTTTCGTCAACGTTTGTTTTCCTCTCTATCTTTTACATCTTGTCCGGATGGTCATAGATTAAGGGGGAGCGAAAACACACTCCTATAGCCTTTCACCAAACACTCTCAAGAACACACAAATGTGATTCTTATTCCCTAGGAAACTTCCCTTTAGCTGCCCAGAACTAGGCTATATAGGAAAATTCGTGACTTCCAGGTCACGGTACCGTTAAATATGCCACGGTACCGTTAAATTTAATGGTACCGTGTGGTATTTAGTGGTACCGTGCCTATGTTTGATGAATTTTCACTGTTTCCTTTAGATCCCTACATCCCTAACCTCAAACCTGCAAAATTTTGCAAACTCACATACACCCTAGGATTCCCTCACTACACCATAGGATTCTAACACCAACTTTAGTTCGAATCCCACAACTCTTGCCTATATAAGGCCTCACCATTGCAAGCTTATCTTGCATCTCACATTCAAACCTTTTAGCTACACTTCACTCTTGACAGTGATAGCTAGTCTAAGAACCTTCAACCCATAGATCATCACACTCAAACCTTACAACCTTCAACTCATCAATCATCACACTCAAACCTTACAACTACTCCTCACTTTGGATAAGTGATAGTTAGTTAAACAACCTCCAACCCTCACAATCACACAAAACCTTTCATGCACCAAATTATCTCTAACACACAACTAGGATCATCCAACCTAGAAACCTAGAACTTCGTTACCTTAACCCCGTTAGAGATATCCACCAACAATCCTGTTAGGATCACATGCACCTTTTCTTTTTCCCTTTTGAAATATATCATGCATCTCATTGTCAGTGCAAACGATATATTAACCTAAACCATCCTTTCCCACCTTTCCTCAAAGGGCAAAACCAACATCTCCAACCACATCATCATCATCCTCCACCTTTAGGATTCCTACACCCTTACCTCCACCAAGTCCACCACAACCCTTAGCTATCACACTAACCCTATCACCATCAAACCTCTTTGAACTTGGCACCAACACATCATCCTTGTCACCATCACCATCACCACAACCTTTAGCTCTCACACTAACCTTGTCACCTACATCACCTTTTGAACTTGGCACTAACACATCATCCTTATCACTATCACCATCACCACAACCACTAATGGGTCATCCCATTATTTATCCCCTACAACCACATAATCCAAGTTGTCCTTGTTGTCACCACAACCAACACTCTCCCACCTTATGGAATCATTTAGGTATAACCTCTATCGAGTCTACTTTATGGCACGACTTGTCATAATAGTAATCATTTAGAGTATGTCTTATCAACAAACTATCCTTAACATCAATCATCTTAGGTAGATGATTATGTTGTTCAAAAGGTTTGTTAGAACTTTCCTTCCCAATGACAACTTGGAATAAGTCATTTAGTGCGTCAGTCAATGAATGAATCTCGTTCTTGATTAGTGTGATTGAGTGAACAATTACACCTTAGGTTCTCGGTCGGGTTGTGACACTTACGTTTTAACATAGTTTAACCCATGCATGTCTTGCTATGTGTATTCTATCCCTATAATGTTGCTCCTATACTGTTATATATTATGCTGCACAAAGCTAACCCTTGATGTAGGAAAAGCCTTTGTAAGAATTTGATCCACGGATCGGCTAGATACTAAGGTAAATAAACAAGGGGTTTAAGTCACCATAGGGGAGCATTGAGCTAGGGGGAGCTCGGGAGTATTTGAATACATAGCATGGAGTCGTCTTCACAAGTGTTGATAGAAGGCTTCACTTGGATGATGCAAACTCGCCTTTCTGGGGAGAAAAGGATAGTAGTGTAGTAAGGGGGAGTAGGAAGTAAATCCAAGGAAGCGCTCGAGGCAACTACCTTTTTGATTCGACAAAAGGGGAGAAGGAAGTGTAAACAGGTAACTTTTACATTTTACTATGTCTTACGGTTTACATATTTGTCATCATCAAAAAGGGGGAGATTGTTAGTGCAAATATTACGATATTTAAACTAAACGGTTTCTTCGGTTTTAATAATGACAAACATGTAACTTGTAATACATACCGTAAAATGTGAAAGTTACTTGTAAACACAAATCATCAATGCCTACTTACATCAACACCTCCCGACGTCTCAAGTATGCTTCAACGAAGTCGTAGATTTCCATCCCGACATAAATCACTCAAGGTATGGACAAACAAATATACTACTTGACAAATGATCAAAGGATTTTATTTTTCTAAACTTCACATTTTTAATGTGACAAAACATTTTTTCAAAAATATATTTCACAAATTATTTTTGAATTAAAAAGAAATGTTTTATTTTGAAAAATATGTTTGAAAATCCCAACAGTCAAATTTCCCCCCAAAACAGCTCCTAACTTCCCCAAATAAACCTTCCCCACTAAAGACAAAAAAGGGAGCGTCCACGGCACCGTTAAGTATGGACGGATCCACTAAATTTAGTGGAGCCGTCGGGTATTTAGTGGATCCGTGGGTCTGTAACGGTCAGATTTTCCCTTGCCTATAAATAGTGGACCATTCCACACTTCCAACTTGATTTTTCCAGTCCTTTTCCTCTGGTCTAATCCCTTTTCACTTAGATGACTTTCTTTGATCATTTGGAGAGTCTTAGTTTGTTTAAGAGTGATCCAATCCCCCATTCAAGTGATCCTCTTCATTCCTCTTGATTAGCAAGAGAAGAATACAAAGTATCCAAGTAGATACAAGGTGTTGTCATCCCTCTTGACTAGCAAGAGAAGAACACAAAGTATCCAAGTAGATACAAAGTGTTGTCATCCCTCTTGATTAGCAAGTGAAGAACACAAAGTATCCAAGTAGATACAAAGTGTTATCATTCCTCTTCATTTGCAAGAGAAGAACTCAAAGTATACAAGAAGATACAAGAGTTGTAGTTGTTAGGTCTTGTAACATTGGTTACACTCTTGATTGTATCATAGCATACATCAAGATTATTTTTATTTTGTGAGAGAGTGAGTCAAGATCATTGTGATCTTAAGAGATAGTGAAGATCTCTTGAAGCCATTGGGCTTGTGTGATTGATCATGTGGATCAAGGGTAGATCGGGTAGATCGTGGTAGATTGGTGCTAGCTAAGATTAGCACTCGACATCTAGCTTAGTGTCGGAAATAGGATAAGCGATGTGTAAGGTGTAGATCGGGTAAATCGTGGTAGATTGGTGCTAGCTAAGATTAGCACTCGACATCTAGCTTAGTGTCGAAAAACAAGTTAAGCGACGTGTACGGTTTTCTCCGCCTGAAGGGAGTTTGTTGATTAGTGAAGTAACTCTCGAGTTGGGTACTCGGGGAGTGGATTAGGGCGAAGAGGTGCTTCGTAGCCGAACCACTATAAATCATCGTGTCCGGTTTGCGCCTTCTTACTTATTTCTTTACTTTCATTTTATTCTTTACCGCATTATGTTTATATTTGCATTGCGTTTATGTTTGTGTGGCTAGTTATTTATGTTATGTTAATTATGTATGTGTCATGGTTGATTGTGCTTGTGTTATAGTTTAATTTATTCATCCCTAGATGATACATGACCATTGTTGACACTTTTCATATTACATCACATTTGATCGGGTGTTTGATACGAAAAGTTTTAAGTTTTTAAATGGAAACGTATTCACCCCCCTCTACGGTTTCCACACACAGCATCATTGCCTCTTATAATTCCTCCATCCAAGGAAATTGCACCATCTTTTAGGTCAATGTTTGAAGCCTGAAGATGTGTATTGATATTGATAAAGTCAAAGAACAGAAAGCAGATGAGTTACTGAGAAAGATGTTTAATCTTGAAGAACAGAAGTGTTTGAAAGATCTTCACAGTCCATAATTTAATTAAGAAACATGTTGAAAAGGATTCATATGTTTAGGGGAGGATTGTTGGGAATTAAATATTCAAGAAGTTTAATATCGGGTTCTACTCAAAGAAATACTCTAAGTATGATTCTGCTGCTAGAGCATTTGAATCTGCTGCTAGCTTTAACATTTTACTGCTGAATGATTCTGCTGCTAGCGTTAACATTCTGCTGTTGGTGAAGAACTTTCTGCTGCTGAGTGGATAAGTATGAAAAGATATTATGTGTATTAAAGTCAACAATACACGGTAGATAATATCTTACCCCATGTGATCAGTCATTATGTTATATTCTCAGAACAAGTTGTAAACATAGATACATGTTGTATCTTAATGACTGACACTCTCAAAGCAAGCGTTCGATTAGACTTGACAATATTATAAAGATCTTTCTTGTGTTATAAAAGAAAGATCTTAGACTAGATATTAAGTGTGACATAAAAGTGCTTAGAAAATAACTCTTAAGAATATTAGAACAAATATCACAAGTCATAGAAAACATAAGATTCAAGGTCTTTGTAACCCTAGTGATAGTAAAGATCACTCATATTATCTTGAATAATATTGAATCGTTTGGTGATAACATTGCATGTTCTTTGTTCTATATACACAAGCATAACTGTTCCATTTCCATAACACAAATAACCTTCTAAGTGTGATTAAGTAAATTCCGCGTACTTGATCATATTAACTCAACTTATCACATATACAAAACAACAAAGGTTTAACCACCTTCCAGTGTATCGATCATCAAATCAACCTTTCAAGAGTCCATCTAGAAAAAGTATATCACCAAACCTACTTCTGTACATATAGCCAACAAACATATGTATTGTTTTTTATGTATAGACTAGCTTTTGTACAAATTGCATACCATTTTATGTTTTTAGTTATACTAATTCATATGCTTCGATATATACAAACATCCGAGCCATACAAACAAATACAACGCAAAAAAAATCCTGCTAAGCCGCTACTTTGCTTGTTTATATTATAAGTTTTCGAGTAAATTGTAAAAACCGTCCTTGTGGTTTGGCCAAATTGCACGTTTCGTCCTTGTGGTTCAATAAGTGCAAAGATCGTCCTTATTTTGCACTGTTACGTGCACTTTTGGTCTTTCGACAATGAAATTTGGCAAACCACAAGGACGATTTTTGCAATGATGGAAGACCAAAAGTGCATGTAACAATGCAAAATAAGGACGATCTTTGCACTTAATGAACCACAAGGACGAAACGTGCAATTTGGCCAAACCACAAGGACGATTTTGGTAATTTGAATTAGTTATTAGGGCAATATATGCATAGCACTAGCTTCTTCTTCTTCTTCTTCTTTCTTTTTCTTTTTTTTTCGATTTTAATTTGCTAGTCCTTATTGTAGATTTGCAGTGTGATGTGCTTTTGAATTTATAATTTATGTATTTGTGTATTTATGCATGCATGTTACATACCAGTGTGATCTTTGCACTAAATAGCAAAGTTGAAAAAATCGAGTTCTTGTGGATCGTTTTTATGTTTGAAAGAGCGGAATAGTAGGATTGGACCGGGATCAAAAGATTTTACTTTAATGTCGTAATATGTCATATGTGTTGTAATTCGTATTGAAACCCAAAATTATGAATGATATAAAGGTATAACCATGATAGCACCCAATAATTAAATACTACTCATTAAGGAATTTAGAGGACTAAATTAGGTTTTAGAATTTTAGGGGATGGATTATCGTCATGGAATAACTAAGGAAATTATTTATTATTAGATGTTAAAGAAGATTAACCTCTTGTGCTCAAAATTTTATAAAACGAAATCTCTAAGTTTGAAGTTTTTTCAGATTCCAAGCAAAGTAGGATCGGATCAAATTGAGATCGTACGATCTTATAGAGATCTTGCAAACATCCTAAGTAGGATCAACACATTTATGCTTTATGGTATCATAAAATTATAAGATCCTAAAATCAACTTCAAGATCGAGATCTTAGCGACCATGACCTAATATTTAAAACAAAATATATCTTAATATTTGGCCCTCCCTATAATTACCATTCATGTTTCATTTTGTATAGTTAATATTCGCTATTGATAGTTGAGGGCACTTATGTGAAACGCATATGTATATATAATTTCAGCTTGCCAAACTGCTTTTAATGGAAAAGCTTATCCCTGATGTCTATGAGAAGATACTGGTAACATTGGATGTGAAGAATCTTGTTAAATGCAAGAGTGTGTGCTAGTCATGGAAGTTCTTGATCTCCGATCCTCATTTTATTACAGCTCATTTGAACCATAGTTACAACAATAATGATAATGGACATAGCATGATCCATGAAGCTGTTTTTCCACATTGTGGGTTCTTACTTAGACCAAGTAATATGATTAGAAATGATCGTATATACTATATTCTTGGTTCTTCGAATGGCTTGGTATGTATCCGAAATTTCTGTAGTAATGAAACTCTAGTAATAAATCCTGCGACTAGAGAAGAGAAGATGTTGCCAAAGTCTCGATTACTTCATGAAAATGTGTACGGAACATGTTTGGGTTTTGGTTACGATTCAGTCACAGATGATTATAAAGTTGTATTAGGGGTCATAAACCATGAGAAAGAGACATGTTTTCAAGTGTTATCTTTGAAATCAAAAGCATGGAAACTTATTGGACAGCTGAATTATACGTTTTGCTCTTATCAAAGGGTTGGTATCTTTTGCAATGGGGCACTTCATTGGGGTATGTATACTCCAAATCAAGATACGAGGGCAGTAATTCTTTCTTTTGATTTATCACAGGAGGAATTTAAAGAAATGCCTCAACCCGATGATCCTAATTGTTGGATTTTAGATATCTTGACATTTAAATAAATAAATAAACATCAAAGCACGTATAATAGCGGAAGCAGGATCATTATTTAACACATAAAAGTATTACAGAATATTAAATAAGAAATGTACTGTTATGATCCTAGCAAGAACAAGGATCAAATCTTCTTTCTCCTTCACTAGAACAATCAAACGAATAAATAGGATTAACGTGGAACCCCTTACCTTTTTATTCCACAATCCAAGATGAATATCTAAAGTAAGATATTACTGAGCTCTCGAACACACGTACTATTACTCGATCAAAGGTTGATGCTAGTGAATGAACACAATTATTAAAACCAAAACTATTTTGTTTAATAAACCTTGAATCTATAATTCAAGAAGTAAAGGAAAGAATAGAATATACATATATATGCTACTGTACGATACATATGCATATGTTATGTGTTATGATCATGCATAGTGAAAATATAATTAATATACAAAGTGTACAGTACATATCTAGTATATGTCAAACCACTGTACGATGCATGCTTGGTTCAGGGAACAATAAATCATAAAGTTTCTTTTCTTTGCGTATCTATATCAATCGTCTTTTCATCAAGTACTGTACGATACATACCGATTCATTAAAGTCGATTGAATTTTAGGGTTATCAATGTGTCGTCTAGTATTAGAGCTGATGAGTTTGTTTATATAGCCTCCAAACTTGTTCTCCAAGTTTGAGTCTAACACATCATCAAGTTCTAAAACTCGACACTTAACTCCCTCTTTTTTCCTTTTGTGTCCAAATAATTAAAATATATAACAATCATACATATTAATTATTCCTTTGATCATTCATACATAAAGTGTGCAATCCCTCGGTCCCAGGTTCGATTCTAGTCATACACGATTTAATATTTTTCCAAAAATCTTACAGCTCCCACTTGGAAATCTATTAAAAGGGTAATGACATTGGTTAGCGTCTAGCAACATGCTAATGCCCCTAGTACAACTCAGGTGGTGGCCTCCTGGAAAAACCACTTGATGATTAATCATCATACGTATCCTTTTCTTCTAATACTACATTAATAAAGATATGGATCCAAGTCATTCTTTATTAATAATTATGTTTCTCGTTGTTTATGATTGAGCAAGATTACCAAATCATCTGAACCTATTCAGGGGAGATCTTAGGTGCGGCCGCACAAACATCTTGTCAACCCTACGAGGGGCCCAACAGTATTAAACTCCAAACAATTTGAAGGAACAAATTCTATCTTGACTACGAGCATAACACATGCACTTCGCAACGCTTCCCAAAACAATCCGTATAGCTACCCGTTACGTATAGCGTTAAATTGAATCAAAGAAATGCACTACATGCATGACAGTTATCTGGTATCTCAAGTCTGAGGATAAATATATACTCATGATTTACTTGATGACGAGATCCATAAAGTAAACTCATGTGGCGGGATTAAGTCCTATACTCAAACATTTTGAATATCATGTGAAATTGGTATGACAACGCATCAATATACTTTCAAGTATATTATACCAATACTCAAATTTACCTTAATTTAATGATATTCCCATATCATTAACTGGCAACAGACAGTTTAGAATATATAAATATATTCAAGGATATAAACATGCAAATATAGGATATATTATTAAGAAAATGATAAATAAACATAACCATTATTTTATTTTATTAAAATAATAACTGTCAAAGACATCCCATTATCCAAACACTAAAATAGATCAATGCATGATAATCTTATTAATGAATTATGCCTCAAGTCATGTCAAACATACTTGTTGACAAGGCATAAATCAACTAATTTTGATCTATGGGAATTTTGAGAATACTTATTTCAAGAATTCAATTAATGAAGTTCTTGTATGTGTGCTATCAATTATCTTGATAATGCCACATAATATTTCATAAAATACGTGACATCCTCAACCACGAATTTATGACAAGCAAACTATCAAACCTTTTATAGTTTAAAGTATTCTAATTATTTAATGTAAAATGCAACTATGCTTACAGTTAAGCATAACTAGTACACATGGCCATTAACTAGGATGAAAGCCTACCATGACTAGTATTGAGTGTCATCTCAATCTTATTAGCATCATTGTATGCAAACAACAATATGCCTTTTAAAATCCCGTAAACTTTAATATCCAATGTGTAATGTTTGATACCTTCAAATCTTACAAGATTTGTTGGCCATATCAATTACGCAACAATTGCCATATGGTTCATATTTAGAATTCAGGAGCTATTCCAGGATGAGGATGTTAATTCTAAATCTAACCATATCCATTACACTTAGTTATCTAATAACTTTCAATTAGATATTAATGTTGTCAAATCATCTTTCATCAAGCATGATACAACAAACAACATGATGTACATGAAAAATCCTTGCGGCAAACTTAGATTTATTCATGTCACATCTTTTCAAAGATATGTATCTATCTAGACTTTCTAATAGTATAATCATGTTTTATTAGAATTAATTATTTTACCGCTTATGTTTATCATAATAAACATATGTTTCAAGGCTGTATGTTTATTTTCTAAATTTTCCCAAGGAAGTTTCATTCCAGACTAAGACTTAACATTTAATGCTTATGGAATGTTACTTCCTATATGTTATACAACATACATGAAATAAGAAAATAAATATAACACTCCCACTAGCTTTTAGGAATATTAAGAGATTGTCTTATTTTAATTATAAATCAAAACTAGGATTTAATAATCAAACATAAGTATATCCAGATGCATGCACTAATCCATTCATAAATGATTTGCACTTTCTATACTTTCAAAGATTATTTGAATTCAAATACTCCTTTCAATTACTTATCGTCCTCGCACAAGTAATTACTCAAGAAAGAGTTTTGATCTTCCATTCTTAATTTCATATAAATGAAACTAAGAATGGCAATCATAATCTTTATACATTTAATGTTCCTACAAAGAATTTCAACCACAGTTAATTGCTTAAGTGTGTTTGATAATCTTTTCATACATTAAATATGTATACATTATTTGTCCATATGATTTCTACACAGGAATTTAAATCTCTAGGATTTTTATTCCTTTTGAGAAACTCATCTTCATTCTATAGTCTAACTATATAGTTCAAGATTAATTAAGTTTCCAAAACTAATTATCTTTATGGACTGCATCTAATCATTCATAGTATGAGTAACTTGCCAAATTCAATATTTGCAATTCATCAACAGGTTTACCATAATCCTGTAACTCATAATCATCAACATATTATACAAATATTTGAGATATCCTTGCGGATCTATGAATGAGAATTCCTTCATCTTGAGATTTAACATTAACATGTTTAATCCTCAGCATGACATTTGCTAGTGTATTTTAGAAGATCATGTATCTTGTAATTTTACCTTTCAAGATAAAACTTCCACTTGGCTTTTGCAATTTATAGACTATCTATAAATACTCAGCAAGTAGAGCAACACAGAATTGTTCTCTTTTGGGACATTACAAATACATATTGATAGTTCCTTACTTAAAGTTTGTTAATAACCTACTCAAAGCAGTTTAACAAATACCGAACTTCAATTTTAAGACTTAATGTGATTCATCACATTCCATAATAAATGGTGTCTTATTAATCTTCTAGGTTTGAGTCTAATTGAGTATATACAATGCATACTCAATTTCCTAACCTTGATAACTTTTGGAAGAATAGAAAATATAGTTATCTTTAATCAAACAATTTAATAAGAGTTTGATTTTCCTAAC
Source organism: Artemisia tridentata subsp. tridentata (assembly GCA_021014915.2). Lineage (NCBI taxonomy): Eukaryota > Viridiplantae > Streptophyta > Magnoliopsida > Asterales > Asteraceae > Artemisia > Artemisia tridentata. The sequence continues at coordinate 379,965,417 of CP139506.1, forward strand.
TGAACGTACCATAACCATTATGTATTTCATTTAGGATTAATATTGTAAGACAATCTTACAATATGTAAGATAAATATATTTGTTTTGGCTTACCTATTTACCAACTAAATCAAGTTAATGGTGAAATAGATTTTCCAAACCAATTGCATGCTATATAACATAAGTACTTTTTGACCAAGTCACTTCATATCCATGTCTTAACAAGAAGACATAAAATGTTATAATCCCAATCTATGTTATAAATCATTGATCAACTCAATGACTTCTTGTATATGTCTTAATTAAAACATAACATGTTAACGTCTTACTTTATTATAAGTCTAGTAATAATTAAAAGACTTCATATTTATATCTTTACAATAAAATATAAATATGCAAAACTAAAGTAATCATGAACACCACAATTTGGTTTCAATAGTATTTCAAGTTAATTTATTTACTTCATATATTTATGACATTCCAAGAATACATAAACATTCAAATTTGAAGTAGTATTAGGTTACTTCATTTATTTATGTCATTTCAATAATACATAAATATTTAGTTTGAAGTAATCTCATTATCATATTGACACTTGTTCTAATAAGAATCTAATTTAGAACTTGCAAATTAACATAGTTTCATTACATCAGTTGATCTGCTAGTAATGAAAGTATGTAATTTACCTTGTTATCAATATCTATGTCAAGGTCTCACTTACGCTAGATATTAATTCCAAGTGTTCTATTTATTAGATGTGAATAAATCACATTAGAACATTAATTCTCTTACCTTGCAGTCAAGAGAATCCTTTAAATCATATTCCTTTGTGTTGTTGCTTGCACACAGTTAAGATTTCTCCCACTTGTGCATGGAACAACATCATGTATCAGATAAACAACTCGTCAATCGTTTGTTTATGTGATCAATATGATTGTGTCATAGATATTCGTAGATATAGAACCACCTTGTCTAGTAAGGAAACGCACATGACTATCCTTAAACCAACAAGTGTCTACAATTGGAAAGTAATTATCTCAAGACATTCTAGAGATAATGTGGGTTACTACCAAGATAACAAGCTCGTAGCTCCCACTGAATTACAGATCATTGCATTAATATATGTTATTCAGTAATTACAACACTATGCTCCCATTGGATTTGACAACATTATAAGTGTTTCATAACCAGTAAAAGAAAATAGTGTGCTATTTACTTTCCTACACCTTTGAGTAATCCCAAACGTAACAATTACTTAGGTACTAAAGAATGTATTCTACTTTGTAAATGATGGACTATCCATCAATTCAATTAACTTGAAAATAATTGGGCATACAATTTCTTCCTTAATTTGACTACCATCCCCACAATGGTATGTAGCATATAAAAGTGGTCAAAGCACAACAACTAGACAAAGTGTGCTAGTTTGCCTTTTACCAATTTTGCGGTAACTAGTCTAGCTTCTAATTTAATAACTTATAAATGTGCAATTTTCTTAACTATTAAAATTTTGCTATGAGTTATTTCTTAGAATTTAGACAATTCTAATTTTCCCATTATACCCTTCTCATACATGAAAAGGTATATGGTTTAAGTCTCACTCTTCTCAAAGAAAGTAGACTTGGTTTATTCTTTTAGTAAAGTTGACTCTAACCAAAACCCCTACGGTTGTAGATCAATCTACCACTAAAAGAATGCCCCACGTTTACGGTTTTTAACGTTGCATTAATACATTAAATGAATTTACAAAATTCAATTTTAGTATTTTCGATAATAATTTTTCAAGAAAAGAAAACTACCCAGGAAATACAATATAACCATTTAATTTTCTTGAAAACTAGGATCCAACTTTCCATAGTTCCACCACATCAGTTGATCTGCTAGCAGTGAAAGTACAAAAGATGGTAATTGTCGAACAATAATCGCGAAACAATTTTCCGACTCCTAAATTTATGGGAATTACATTTGCCAAACAATTTGCAATGTAAGCATGTTTCTTCCCATCTCATGCTTTAAGTCTCAAGGTCTCACTTATAACTTAATTAAGTCGTCTAATTTAGAAACATGTAAATTCACATAATTTTATTACACTCAGTTGATCTGCTGGCAATAAAAGCATGTAATTTACCTTGTCATTAATATCTGTGTCAAGGTCTCACTTACGCCAGATATTAACTTCAAGTGTTTCTTATAATTAGATAGCATGTGACTTAAATTTTAGGGTATTTATTTTGATGTGACAATCAAAATATGTACAAAGAAGCATGCACTCATCTTCGTATCATAAAGTTTTCAAAACAATTTTTAATTACTTTTTCATAAGCTCAAATCAACAAAATTTTAATCGATGGCGTTGAGAAACTTACAACATTGCCTTAAGATGCTTCGTACATTACAATGGTGTACTTGGTAAGTCTAATTTTGACGCACAGGCGAGCGGAGAGACAGAATGGAGTCTCTTTAAGGCCACAATTAAATGCGAAACCAACCTTATACCCACTTTATAGTTAGTCAAAATTAGGTCCGCCGCTTCGACCATTATGTACAGTTGCATCAATCAATTAACAATTTATGATTTCAAAGCTTAAAACAATGTAGTAAATTATTAATTGCTAGTCTCGCCTGGGAGCAAATTACCGTGCGAAGCGAACCACTTTCGGCACATAAGACTTGGCAATAAATAATTTATCACAACAAGGTTTCATAGTTATTAGGTCCATTTATTTTTATTCCAAAAACTACCCTCTTTTTGCTTACAATTCAATAATAATTTAAACAAATAAGAACAAGTAATTTTTAATAAAAAATAAATAAACACAAATAACGTATATAATCTTAACAATTAAATCATATAGCCACATGCAAACCTTTTGATAAATCCTATTAATAATCTATATGTGTAATTATTATGTATATAATTAATAAAACTCCCATTGGTTTTCGAGCGCATTGTACCCAATGGACCACAGACGCCAACAATTGACCGCGTAAGTTTTAATAATTAAATACCACATTGCACATAACTGATTCATTAATTTAATAGATTAGGTCTTCCCTAATTTTAGATTTATCTAAACATGTAGCACATAAAACAAACCCTAATCCATAATTTCTTTGCATGAAAAAATCATGGATCATTCAGGAACGCAACCCTTATTCAAATAAACAGATAAACATGTCCTAATTTAGGGTTACAAAACTAACTTTTTAACTAAGAAGGGTCGAACCCCCCCTTAAATTATGGATCGAATTATTTTTTAGATCTAGTATAAAAAACCCTAAAAAAAAATCGACTTGCATACATGTAAATCCAAATCAATATTTGATTTTATTATGTATTTCGATAATAACAATTACATGTTAAACCTGGCTTTGATACCACTGTTGGATTTTAGATATCTTGACATTCAAATAAATAAATAAACATCAAAGCACGTATAATAGCGGAAGTAGGATCATTATTTAACACATAAAAGTATTACCGAATATTAAATAAGAAACGTACCGTTATGGTCCTAGCAAGAACAAGGATCAAATCTTCTTTCTCCTTCACTAGAACAATCAAACGAATAAATAGGATTAACGTGGAACCCCTTACCTTTTTATTCCACATTCCAAGATGAATATCTAAAGTAAGATATTACTGAGCTCTCGAACACACGTACTATTACTCGATCAAAGGTTGATACTAGTGAATGAACACAATTATTAAAACCAAAACTATTTTGTTTAATAAACCTTGAATCTATAATTCAAGAAGTAAAGGAAAGAATAGAATATACATATATATGCTATTGTACGATACATATGCATATGTTGTGTGTTATGATCATGCATAGTGAAGATATAATTAATATACAAAGTGTACAGTACATATCTAGTATATGTCAAACCACTGTACGATGCATGCTTGGTTCAGGGAACAATAAATCATAAAGTTGCTTTTCTTTGAGTATCTATATCAATCGTCTTTTCATCAAGTACTGTACGATACATACCGATTCATTAAAGTCGATTGACTTTTAGGGTTATCAATGTGTCGTCTAGTATTAGAGCTGATGAGTTTGTTTATATAGCCTCCAAACTTGTTCTCCAAGTTTGAGTCTAACACATCATCAAGTTCTAAAACTCGACACTTAACTCCCTCTTTTTTCCTTTTGTGTCCAAATAATTAAAATATATAACAATCATACATATTAATTATTCATTTGATCATTCATACGTAAAGTGTGCAATCCCTCAGTCCCGGGTTCGATTCTAGTCATACACGATTTAATATTTTTCCAAAACTCTTACACTAATAACAAAATTGTAGTCGGGATTATGGAAGAATGTCTATGCATATTAGGTGGTGACTTATCTATCAATGACCTGTGGTACAACATTTTTTTTTTGGGTGAAAAGAACTACTAACATTTTCTTTTTGTGTAAAAAGAACTACAATGTAAACCAGTCTTGGAAAAGGGTGGAGCGTAACTGCAGCGTAAAGTTTCAATCGGTTGGCAGATTGACAGAATTGGAGAATGATGATCCTAATGGAAGGTCGACTCAGAGAAATACTTGGTTTTTCAAGAATCGGAAGGTTACGGGAGTCCCTAACACTATTGTGGAGAGCCTTGTATCTCCTCATCTTTAAGCACATAATGAATACGTGGCTTCTGATATATTGTTTCATGTTCTCTTATTTCATCGCATCGATCACATAATATATACTAATGATTAATGAATACGTGGCTTCTGATTATCATATTGTTTCATGTTCTCTTATATGTAATAATGTATATATCCGAGCTATTCGAGCTAAAGTGAAGCCTACACAAGTGCATACTTTATGACATCTTTTTTATTAGATCCTGTAGTGTACATCCGAAATAATAAAAATAACCATTTTATTGATTGAATTCGGATTAAGTTTTTGCATTACTAGTGCGATCTCTTGTAACGTACAACTTTGATGCCTGTTGTCATCGAATAATTGTAATTTAACATCCAACTTGAGTACGTAACTATTTTTCAACATTGTGTAAACTTTCTCATTTTGTTTCATATGCAAAAACACTGCAACAGGAAAATCGTAAATTGCTGTATAGTTACAAGTAAATGTTTTTCTAAGGAATAATATGCATGGAAAAAAAAGCAAATAGACATTTACATGTATGAATCTTTCTAGCTTCAATGCCTTTTTCGCAGATCAGATTTGTTCACTTTCTCTTCGGTGGAGTAAGTTTGCTTGTTGTCCAGAGCTGCAACATTTATAGGGCAGCGCTTGGTTGATCCATTGGAACCATATGTCCAGCGTTATGAACCTTAAGAAACATAAGTGGTCCATAGTTCTTCATTTTTTTTATAACGGCGGCTTTTTTATTAGAACACAACAATCTAGCAAGATGCTAGAAAGCTACAAAATAACATTACACGATTGGAGATATAGCTAAAACCGGGTTATTCACCCAAAGATCCCAATCTAATCTAAATTTCTTACATATATTACTCACCCAACAAAATGATAAGCTTTGAACATCCTTGAAGATATCACAACTGTTGGACTCTTTTAAGCGGAAAACCTTAGCATTTCTGCTTCTCCAAATATGCCATACAGAGGTGAAAATAACTGCTTCAAAGCATTGGAGATGAAATGGCGAGAACATTTTTTTTCTCGGTGCTCAAACGATTAAGAAAATTATAAACACATTTGTAATCGAGGTCCCCAGAAAGAGAGAAACCCCACCAATTAAAAATGAGGTTCCAGAAGATACGAGACCATGAGCAGCGACCCATCAAGTGGTCTAAAGATTCAACATCTTCTTCGCACATCGGGCAGAGAATCGAATGCAAGTCAATACACCTCTTGTCTAGATTACATCTTGTTGCAAGACTATCTTTGTCGGCTCGCCATACTAAGATGTTCACTTTCTTCGGAACTAAAGGATTCCATATTGTTTTCTCATGAGATAAACTGAGAATTTTCTCATCTAATTTGACCCGAAGAGATTTAACAGTGAATTTCCCAGAGCTCTCAAGAGCCCAACTCCAACCAGCTGTCCTGACTTTAACTGATCTCCTTGAATTAAACAAGCCAAACTTTCCATTTCCTCTTTTTCTCTACCACCACGAATGGATCGACGCTAATTCCATGCAAACGAAAGATGATCATTCAATTTAAACAGGCGATCAGATATGTTGCAATCTTTCATGGACTCTAAAGCATATAATCTAGGATAGACTTCAGCTAGCTTGAAAGTACCGAGCCACTCCATAGTTCTTCATAATTCCAGCTTCTTTACCGTCTACTACAAATGAAACATTTGAAGCTGCCACAAATTTATTCTGACGAGACCAAGTCATTGTTAACCTATCTCACCTATCTGAATCATACAGATCTATAAACACATAAACATCACAAGTATGCGCAGCGGAAAGATCTACAATAACATGTAAATTAATTAACTAAATAATAAATAGATGCGTACCTTTTGATTCTAGCAAGAACAAGTAATCGGATCTACAAGAACAAGATATAAACCCTAATTAGGGTTTATGTGGATCGACTACACCTTAGTCGAATAGGGTAAGTAACAACAAGCTAAAGGAAGCTTGTACTCCGTTCTTGTACACACGTATTACTAGCGTCTCAATGTGAAAAGCTAGGTTCATGTATCACAAATAAAACATCACAACACCTAGTGTTTGATGTTCTAAATAATACATGATCGAATCCACTAACAAGGAGATAAAGTAGTAAATTAATTTTTGATGTATATAAATATACATACAAATAATCCTACCCATCTACAGTACATGCACATGCATAGTACATCATGACTTTATTGTACCATGTGGTACGTCAGTAGGTGAAGAAAGAAAAGGAGGACGGATTGAAAAAATCGTTTAGGGATATTGAGCTATTGTCGATTATATTGAGCTTTGAGGGATTTATATATGCTCCAAACTTGCTCTTTAAGTTTGAGTGCAACACCTCCTCAAGTTTCAAAAATCGACACTCAACCCCCTTTTCTTTTCTTGTTCGACCATATAAATATTTGTGATTTAATAATTAATCATAAATCATTATATTAATTATTAATACATTGAGACTCATACGTAATGTGTGCAATCCCGAAGTCTCGTGTTCGAAACCGGACATACAAATATTAATTTATATCCACAAACTCTAACGAGACCAAGTCATGGCATTAACCTATCTCAAATTTCCTGAAATTTTACCAATTTTTTTTGGGTGAAGTGTCGACATTACTAATGGTTTATATATCTCGGTTATTGCATAATTAGATAACTAACTTTGGGGTGAACTACTACTCATATTTGTTTTTACTTTTTATCATAAAATACTCAACTTTTAAATATGTTTCGTTTTGAGTAATCTTGTTATATAAGATTTAAATCAAGAAATTACCAACCCAATTGCAAATAAGATCGTATTCTACAGCATATACAAGCAACTCGATTCATTGCTCAAAAAGTGCTGGAATCCCGACTTGAAGATCTCTCATCCAGTCTTGCAGCATCGCCTATCACTACACGAAACAAAATCTGTGTCGCTTGGTACAACTAATGCTGTTTGTCCAAGTAGCACAAACTCCCTTCACATTGCTTCCTATGATTATGTTATTCATGTAACTATTATAGTTCGTTCTTACGTTTGTCCAAGTAGTTAAAAAGTGGTTAGTAAAGTAAAAAAAAAATGACCGTAAATGCGGTGAACGTGGATCGAACACGTGACCTTCAGATCTTCAGTCTGACGCTCTCCCAACTGAGCTATCCCCGCATTTTACTTTTATAAATTTATTTATAAGTCACTTATTCAACTACTTTTTTTTTTTGTTGAAAGGCTTAGTCAACTACATTTAGTTGAGTTTGACTCGAACAAAGAAACTCGAGTTAGATTATAACGAGTCGGGTTTTAGTCGAGTATATGTTTCCGATTTATTCGATCTAAGTTATATGTATCAACTGAGTTTGACTATTAGTTAGAACGTTATATGTATCTTTGAGCTTGAAAGTAGTCATGAATCTTCTAGCTCGAGCTGAAGTTGAACCTACATCTTGAAAGGTTTGCTTGGATCGGCTCAGCTCAACTTGCTTGCAAAGTTGCAATCTAATGATGAATTTGTAATTGAGTATATTGGCTTTAGGATTGATAAATGTGCCATTAAGACTTGTGCTACAATCATGCAACTTAACTCAAATGAAAAAATCACATTGTTTTGCACTTTACCCAGGGTTTTATCAAAGGAGAATTTTGCAAGGTAAAAAAGAGGGAGAGACCCACTCAAATTTACCAAATATCAAATATATGTGTAACATTTTTTTGAGTCCAAGCCCCAACCCAAAATCATTAATTTATGGTCCATTTGATTAAAAGTAAAAAATAGCTCTCGACGACTTTTGAAGTCGGCCCAAATTTGGTAAACCATAACTTTGCTTATACTTATGTTAATAGGGCATAATTCTATGAGCTGTAACCATACATTATTATTAGTTTGTGATTATGAATTAGTTATTAGGGCACTAGCTACATATATTTTTTTTTCTTTCAATCTTTCGAATTTGTTAATCCTTATTGTAGATTTGCAGTGAGCTATGCTTTTAAATTTTTAATTCTTTTGTTTGCGTCTTTATGCATGTATATATGTTACATTGTTACATATAGTAGGGTTGTAAAGATCGAGTCTTAGTATGGATCATTTTTGTGTTTGCAACATATGAATCGTACACTCGGAATGCGACCGAAAGAAAATACTCTAGTGTCGTAATATCTCATATTTGTTGCCTTTTGTATTAGGGCTAATTGCTTGTAGGGACAGAACCAGGGGTTCTCGCGGGTGCCCGAGACCCCTATGAATTTTATTGATGTAGTGTTAGGTTTTGAAAAAAAAAAACATCAATTTTTTCTAAATGTATCTAAAATGCACCCGGTCCATCGAAATGTGTTTCTATATTACGGTTCCAAAAAGTTTGTGCATCCGGTCATATTTGGTTCTGGTTTCGTCCCTGATTGCTTGAAAATGTATCTAACTTGACATTTTTTGTGGTTGTGTATAGCCATTTTTTCCCCCCATTATATCACTAAACATTCAAAATTTGACCTTTTTGTGTACCGGGTGACATGCTAAACCTTTAACCGGTTACTCATCCAACAAACATTTGCAACGTTAGTACTTAAAATTTGGTTTTCTTAAAAAAAATTACTTATTTTTAATATTTATACACGTTTTTATATACGGTTTAATTATACATTTTCCGTCCCTTTTTCGTTCTTATACGTTTTCTTCTCTTTTTATACGTTTTCGTTCAATTTTATATGTTTTATCCGTTTTTATACGTTTTCTAACGTTATTATCCGTTATTATTCGTTGTCGTCCGTTTTTATACCTTTTCATCCGTTTTCTTATGTTTTTGTCCGTTTTTATACGTTTTCATCTATTTTCATACATTTTCCTTATGTTTTCATACATTTTCATACGTTATTACCCGTTTTTATGCGTTTTCGACTGTTTTTTATACATTTTCATTCGTTTTCTTACATTTTCGTTCATTTTTCTTACGTTTGCATACGTTATTGTACATTTTCGTCCGTTTTAATATGTTTTTATACGTCTTTACATGTTTTCTAACATTTTCATACGTTATTATCCGTTTTTATACGCTTTCATCCGTTTTCATCCATTTTTATCCATTCTCGTCCGTTTTCCTTATGTTTTCACACGTTTTTATACGTTTTCATACATTTTTATACGTTTACGTCTGTTCTGTTAGTGCAAGCAGTCTCGTTGGGGAGATTGCTAGTGCAAGCAATCTTGTTTTTTTTTATTGATGACAAACATGTAACTTGATACATAGCGTAAAATGTACAAGTTACTTGTAATTATATCTTGTCTCAACATACATTCAACACCTCTCAAGTCCTCGTATGATACAACACAGGTTCGTACATGTTTGTTATGTAGCATTATGATCAAACCTTAACAAACCATTTAGAATGTTTAAAATACGGCTAGGACATTAAGTATTTTAAAAAGACTAACCATTCTACTTAGAACCTCATTTCACATATTGCATATACAAGTACTTTTACTTGTACATCATGTTTCCTAAGATTAATAGGATAAATACACTTTAGGTGTCAAACTAACATGATACATATTAGTAAAATACTTTAGGAATAACATCTTATACATTTACATTTGTATTTCCTAAAATGGAAACTTTATTTTTCAAATATTAGGATGACATCATGGCATGCATCATGAACACAATCTTAGAAAGATTTTAAGATATTTTGTTTAGATCTTCAAGCCAAAGAGTTGACATTTGAAGATATGGTAAGATATGGATAGATTTGTTAAGATTTGCTAGCTGTCTGGTCCAGCGGATCCCGCGGATCCAAATGGTATAAAGCGCGGATCCAAATTTAGGGATCCTTCAAATCCGCGGGGCAAAAATCTTGTTGGCTATAAATAGAAGCCCATTGTTTACCCATTGTTCATCCAACTTAAACACACATTCCCTCTACCCTTTGCATACATTTAGATCATTAGTAAATCATGTAGAAACACAATTAATCATCCATTTCATAATGATTATAATGCTACTAACTTTCATTATGTTGTAAGCATACACTGTCAATGATCCTGTGAAGCAAGCTCAAGATCATGAGACATCATCCATAGCATACTTCCTGATCCACCAAGAAGGTTAGAAGATCTTGAAGTCATTATCCACCATAGCATTCCAACATATGAAGATTCAAGAGTACTTGACATCCTCAATGATTGAAGACTTCTTATTCAAGAAGTTCATATAGATTAGTCATTTATATCCATTGAACATATATGTCATGGATCATTGTAAACATCATTTGTATCAGAGAGTGTGGTTAGTGTTTTAGTCCTCAAAACACAAAGAGTGTCGGGAGTGGTTGTACCCTTGTAAAGAACCCGGTGTTTAGCTTAGTACCGAAAAAGGAAGTAAGCGACGTTAGGTTGGTTCTACCTTAAACTAGAACTCGGTGTTTAGCTTAGTACCTTAAATCAAGTATGCGTTTTTAAACTAGAACCCGGTGTCTACCTTAAATCAAGTATGCGTTTTTATACGTTTTCTAACGTTATTATCCGTTATTATCCGTTGTCGTCCGTTTTTATACCTTTTCATCCGTTTTCTTATGTTTTTGTCTGTTTTTATACGTTTTCATCTATTTTCATACATTTTCCTTATGTTTTCATACATTTTCATACGTTATTACCCGTTTTTATGCGTTTTCGACTGTTTTTTATACATTTTCATTCGTTTTCTTACATTTTCGTTCATTTTTCTTACGTTTGCATACGTTATTGTACATTTTCGTCCGTTTTAATATGTTTTTATACGTCTTTACATGTTTTCTAACATTTTCATACGTTATTATCCGTTTTTATACGCTTTCATCCGTTTTCATCCATTTTTATCCATTCTCGTCCGTTTTCCTTATGTTTTCACACGTTTTTATACGTTTTCATACATTTTTATACGTTTACGTCTGTTCTGTTAGTGCAAGCAGTCTCGTTGGGGAGATTGCTAGTGCAAGCAATCTTGTTTTTTTTTTATTGATGACAAACATGCAACTTGATACATAGCGTAAAATGTACAAGTTACTTGTAATTATATCTTGTCTCAACATACATTCAACACCTCTCAAGTCCTCGTATGATACAACACAGGTTCGTACATGTTTGTTATGTAGCATTATGATCAAACCTTAACAAACCATTTAGAATGTTTAAAATACGGCTAGGACATTAAGTATTTTAAAAAGACTAACCATTCTACTTAGAACCTCATTTCACATATTGCATATACAAGTACTTTTACTTGTACATCATGTTTCCTAAGATTAATAGGATAAATACACTTTAGGTGTCAAACTAACATGATACATATTAGTAAACATACTTTAGGAATAACATCTTATACATTTACATTTGTATTTCCTAAAATGGAAACTTTATTTTTCAAATATTAGGATGACATCATGGCATGCATCATGAACACAATCTTAGAAAGATTTTAAGATATTTTGTTTAGATCTTCAAGCCAAAGAGTTGACATTTGAAGATATGGTAAGATATGGATAGATTTGTTAAGATTTGCTAGCTGTCTGGTCCAGCGGATCCCGCGGATCCAAATGGTATAAAGCGCGGATCCAAATTTAGGGATCCTTCAAATCCGCGGGGCAAAAATCTTGTTGGCTATAAATAGAAGCCCATTGTTTACCCATTGTTCATCCAACTTAAACACACATTCCCTCTACCCTTTGCATACATTTAGATCATTAGTAAATCATGTAGAAACACACATTAATCATCCATTTCATAATGATTATAATGCTACTAACTTTCATTATGTTGTAAGCATACACTGTCAATGATCCTGTGAAGCAAGCTCAAGATCATGAGACATCATCCATAGCATACTTCCTGATCCACCAAGAAGGTTAGAAGATCTTGAAGTCATTATCCACCATAGCATTCCAACATATGAAGATTCAAGAGTACTTGACATCCTCAATGATTGAAGACTTCTTATTCAAGAAGTTCATATAGATTAGTCATTTATATCCATTGAACATATATGTCATGGATCATTGTAAACATCATTTGTATCAGAGAGTGTGGTTAGTGTTTTAGTCCTCAAAACACAAAGAGTGTCGGGAGTGGTTGTACCCTTGTAAAGAACCCGGTGTTTAGCTTAGTACCGGAAAAGGAAGTAAGCGACGTTAGGTTGGTTCTACCTTAAACTAGAACTCGGTGTTTAGCTTAGTACCGGAAAAGGAAGTAAGCGATGTTAGGTTGGTTCTACCTTAAACTAGAACTCGGTGTTTAGCTTAGTACCGAAAAAGGAAGTAATCGACGTGTAAAGGTTTTCTCCGCCTAAGAAAGGGAGCTTGTTGATCTAGTGAAGTAACTCTCGAGTTGGGTACTCGGGGAGTGGAGTAGGGCGGAGAGGAGCTCCGTGACCGAACCACTATAAATCATCGTGTTCGGTTTGCGCTTTCTTTTACTTATCTCTTTACTTTTATGCTTGCATTATGTGATTGCTTGTGTTGTGATTATTTGATAATATTTGTGTGACAACTTGGTAGTCATAAACTACAACAAACATCTTTCATATTAGAACTAGCCAAATTGGAAATTTGATACAACAAGTTTTAAGTTTTAAAACGGTAAACATATTCACCCCCCCCCCCTCTACGTTTCCACAATTGGTATCAGAGACACGTGACTCTTATTTTCAAAACAAATGGTTTTTAAAATAGAGTACGATCCATGTATCAAATTACCTTTGAAGCAGAATGTAATATGAAAAATGTTTCTCTAAGTATACTTAGAAATTTTGTTGTTAAATGTTACTTTGTATACAAGCTTGAAGATATCTTTGGAAAATCAAAAGAAAGGATTTCTTAAAAGGATTGAGTGTCAAATTGTGTGCATAAAGCTAATTTACGAAAAACACGGGTTTTAAGGGAGTGTTTGGGATAACTATTAATCTAGTTGAGAAATCACCTACGTAAATGTTTAGACAAGTCACATAAGTAGAAATGTTGTTAAATATGTGTAATATATGTTTAATATTAAGTCTAGCAAGTCCGACACACTTTCGCTATGTTAAAATATGAGTTTTGTTGAATCTGGTACAGAGTCCCGCGGATCCAAATGGTATAAAGGGCGGATCCCTTTATTTGGATCCGCCGGATCCGTCTGTACAGTGTTCAGTTTTTGTCAAACTTCAAAAAATCATAACTAATTAACCGTAAGTCCGTAGGAGTCGTGCCACCTATCATTTTGAAGGGAATTAAGTCTACTTTCATTTAAAAAATAATATCATGGCCTGAATCTAAATTGAAATAGGTAAAATAAATCAAAAGCTAAAACCTGTCCAAAATATTAAGTTTAATTTTAACACAGTAACTTAAACTTTTACGTCGGGCAATGTAAGTTGGTTTTCTTTGAACATTGATATGATTTCTTTTGAAACTAAAGTATTTGGTAATATAAAGGAAACAAATCAAGCTTGGCATACATCGTCATATTTAAACGCAAAATGACGAAAAGTATCTTTTCATTTATGCTATGCTATGTGACTGTCTGTTCTAAGTTATTTGCATACATATTGTTTGCTTGTTGAATGTTGTGATTACATTTGTTGATTTGTAATACATAAGTTTTTGCCATGATAAGTTATTTGCTTGTTTATCAATTGCTCGTTTTATGCATAATAGGAAATTTGCTAGATATTGTGCAATAAGTTGATAAACTGTGTTTGTTTCACTTATAGACTTAGATATTTTTTTTTACATATGTTATATGAAAACCTTGCATAACTCACTTAAGAATGATAACTAAGTAAAACTAGTTTAGTGTTTTGAAAAGTATTGTCTTACACAAAATTGTTCAAGCGTTAAAATGTGTAAACATGTAGTAACTTTGAAAAAGAGTGTTTGGTACAAACAAATTGAAACAATGATGTGTTGAATTATTATGCCTTTAGGATATTATCTTGTTGTTAAACCTTTATATGTACTAACCATGTCATACAGGACGATAACACTTTGATGTTATCAAGTTTCCATGTTTAAGCCACTGTTTGGCTTAACAACCATTTATGGTAAGTTACTATCATCAGATTGATCTATGTGCAAACGTGTGTTAGAATATGTGTTTTAAGTTTTACTTTATCACATATTAGTAGTTACATATGTTTTAGGAGAATTTTCGAGATTTGAGCGGGTAACGCAAAATATGCATATCTCTCTGTTAAGAATTAGAACTTCCATATGGCGGATATGACAGATCCCAAATTTTGGTTCCGTCTGTTGTACACTTTGGATCCGCCATTCCTCACCCTGCGGATTCTGCGAAACCCAAATATGGGATCCGCACTTGCTGTCGATTGGATCCGTCAGTCTCAACAGTAACTTTTTCATAATTCCTGACTAATCCCGATCCTTAGATTATTGATTCTAGTTCTTAGGATTCTTATTAGTGATGTTCACTCAAATTAGGATTAGGACATCTCACCAAACACCAAATAGGATAATCATATCTAATCACAGTTTCAAATCTCATGAAAATACTCCAAGGTACCTTTTCGGTAAACCACTGAGTATTTGTGATCATTACACACATTCATTGCATCCTCCCGTCCTTTACTCATTCACTAGCTTGATTTGTAAATTGACAACTTCCAAACTAATTCAGACTCACTGTTTACATATATATCATAGATTACAAACCCAACTCATGACTGTGGATATTGTCCAGTTTCCACATATGTTGCCTTACTTGGTTAACATGTCATTCTTCAAGACGATTATGATTTACATCGAGTCATAACTCACAATTAGGTTATAGATGTATTATCAAGTCTTATCTCAACAAAGTAGGATTGACAACTTAAGTATTTCATCCGAAATATTCAAGTAAATTTGACTTACGATTGTAGTCATTAAAAGTCATATCCGAAACAATCAACTCCCAAGTATTTTAACAACGTATGTTAAAACACTTATCCTGTCTAGAACATTTGTTCTTCACATTCAGTCCCTAGGCACTTCATCCACTAGTGAACCACAAGAATCATTATTCATTCTTGTCATCTTCAACATTCATGAAACTTAAGTACACTTGTACTTTCACCATCATTCCATTGCATTCACTTTTGTGATATGTCTCAGCCCTTAAGTTTTAAATCAACCACTAGTTATACCAACCAATGGATCATAAGAGTTAGTCTTCATCCTTGTTGTCCTCAACATCCATAATTGAACAAACCCCTACAACACCATGATCCTTACCATCATTGAGTGCATTGCTTAAAAAGCCCTTAGTCTAAACACTCATATCAAATCAAGTATGCGTTAAACATATTCAACCATACTTTATCACCTATAGGATTAGAACCTTCAAATGAGCATGATGTTCACATTCAATGTTTATCATTTTTTACTAGGTTTAAGTAGTACAACTTTCACAAGTAATCAAAGTATTAGTAATACTTCGTCACCAAGCTTCTGCTTATGTCTCAAATCAATATTTTAACAACATATGTTAAAATGCAAAATCTCAAAGACAACCTCATGCACCCCAAGTAACAATGACTCTTGAGGAGTATACATAAGAAACTCAAGTGAATTCTTCGTGTCATCCCCAAGTTTATTTAGGACTATCAAACACTTTGGCTTCATTTAGGAAAATATAATGTTTGGGAAAGCATCATGCCTTAGAAATCATGCGTTTAGGATAATGTATATCCTATGCATCATTCTCTCCTTGCAAACATGAATGGTTATGTTACAAGAGATTTCATTACATCTCATCTGCAAGTTCTATGAACACATCTCTTGGTCTTAGATAATCATTTCACATAATTAAACTCAACATAAAATATGTCTCCCTTTAGATCATTCAATCTTAGATTCCAAACACAAAGATTAAAATCTGTTGACACATATTTGTCAAATTCCCGTGTATAACGTGACATCTTCATCACCTTAGTTTTAATAGAAATAGTTGAGTCTTATTAAGTCAAGTATTGGTGAATTATCATCTTTATATACTTCAAATTGACAAAAATAGGAATTCCTATCTTTCAGAAATGAGAATGACTACTGGAGAACCTATTGCACTAGAAACTCAATTTAACCTAACGGTTAAATTGCTTCCAGTAGAGAAGTTGGGTATGTGGAATCACCCGTAAAAATGGTCGTGTTTAGCCTGAATTGAGCACCGCTAGTAATAGTCTCATATTCATTCTCCAACTTGAAAAATCTGTATACCTATACTTGCCTAAAGTAAGTATTAAAAGATGATAGTTTATCTTGTCTTAGGAATATTAATCAAACAAGTAGTAGATGTGATTGTTCTTTAAAATTACTTGCATTACACTTACATGTGTTGATTACATGTTGTTTGTTTGATATGATTTAGTATCTTGACGTTATCATGATTGATAGTCAAATGTGTAACCCTTCAAAAGGTTTTGTCTGCATGCTTATATATGTTTCATGCTACTAGATGTTAACATAATTTGCATGATACTTGTTATATGATATTTCACAAGATTAACATGGTTCTTGTTAACTCTCGATATGTCATTGTTAATACATGGTGTTAGATAGCTCTTGTCTTTAGTTGACATTCATTGAGCTTTTTCGTAGGATAACCAAAATGATGCATGCTTCTAAAATGATAGAATCATTTGCATGAACCTGTTGTTTCATTACTTTTATTTTCCATGTGTGCACCTATATGTCTAAGTGATTTTTGGTATGATAAACACTTAGAAGTTGTTTTATTAATCACATAGATCATTGTGTTAATTAATGGGTAAGTATGCTTGAGTGACTAAGCCTAACTTCAAAACAATTTTACAATGTAGTATCTTAAACAATGTCATGCTATGATTATTTGTCTTGATGCTATGTGGTAACTTTGTGTCTAGTAGTAGATTATTTGTTTTTATAAGATGTTGTCTTATGATATTCACATCTTTTGTCATTAAGACTTTTGCCTTGAAGGTTGATAACAAACTATTTGTTATTTCTCTTTGTTATGCTCATCTTGCATAATTGTTCTCTCATTATTGCTAGATTAGTAATATGTTTATGGGATCCATTTTCTTGCATATAGCTTTAAAAGCTAATAGGATTAAGTTTTAGAGGCTTGAAATTTGTGTTTGGATATCTTTCAACATACCTCTATCCAAATCATATTGTTGCTTCCGCTTTTCTAACAACATCTCCATCATCCTTTAGTTATAACAATACACCTTCCATGAGGAAACCACATGCCTCATCGTGCGATCATCTTGCATTGATAGAGAAGAGCTACATAACTTCGAGGATGAAGTTCTTAGTATGCTAAACAACATCCGCAAAAACATTGCTAAGCTCATCGCTTGCATTGTCATTCGTAAGTCAATATAGTACACATATCTCTTAGATCCTCAAATACCGACATGTAGGTTCACACCATTCATTTGAAATCAGTTTACACAATCACTAGTGTGTCAAACCCTCTTAACCCAACATCACAGTCTTGTACCAATACCTCGTCAAGTGAAAAACACATCATATGTTTGACAAACCTCTTAAACGTAAACCATTAAGTCTCTTTAGACTTTGACTAGGATTAGTGAAACCAAATCAGTAGTTATAAATAAATAGACCTTATCATGAACCTTCGTTTGATCAAAAACGACAAAACATGACCAAACCTATTCTGGTCTCACGGAACCCTTGGATAAGACGGACGGAACCAAAAGTTTGGTTCCGCCCAATCCGCGGGTACTAGGCTCAGTTTTCAACCTTTTAAAACAGACAACCCTCTCACAACCGAGTCTAGAATTTACTTTCATATCCTTCATTGTCTAGGAACACCACCATAGGATCTCATCCTTTTCATTTTTTGATACATATCAAGCACGTCATTGTCAATGCAAACAGAACCATCACTCTCAACACGTTAGTCCAATCAACACTCTCATCATATGATGTCATTTTCATCCGCATATAGGTATCTAGTATTTTTAATTGTTGCATATGGAATCTCTATTCCTAAGTAATCATTGTCTTCACTTCCTCTTATTTCCATTCGAGCATTTACTATGGCACGATTCATCATCTTTGGTAGATGATAATATCATAACCGTAACCATATTCAAATACTCTTATAGAATTTGCTATACATTAGAGTTTCTAAATTCATTACATTCATTATAACCACCACCTTCCATCACCTCTTTCACTAATCATTAACCCCATGGATTAGCGAAAAACTTACTTGCATCAATATTTAGTTATTAAGTTATCACTAGTAAACTAACACCAACACTAGGATCACTCATATCCTCCTCATAGGCATTGTTTTGTAGGAGTATATTCTTGTAAATGTAATTCTTATTAGAAGATTACACTCTTTATAACATGGTTTACTAGACAATCACGATTGATATCACAATTGGTATGCTGCATCACATTTTTTCTTTGATTAAACAATCACAATTGGCAAGTTGTTTGTGATTAGATTATTGATATGTTGCATAATATTTTTCCTTGAGATAAAATATATTGCACTAACCATTTCATTGTAGGTTCATCATCATATACACTCGATCATATATAGCTTACTCATCATAGGATGAAGTTTGCATCAATTATTTTTCTTCTTTTATAGGTTCATCTTGACGCCCTAGAGCAAGGGGGAGTTTTCGTCAAGCATTTTTTAGGATGCATCATATATACGCATTGGTGTATATCACATACTTGTCCTTGGACAAATATTGTTTTATACTAACCTTTATTTTGTAGGATTCTTCATCCTTGGATCATATACGTCGGTACCCTAGCAACGGGGAGTATAGATCGAGGGGGAGTATATCATATACTAACTCATCATTTTTGGCATTTCTCATCCTTGAACCGAATACGTTGGTACTCTAGCAATGAGGAGTATACATCAAGGGGGAGCATATTATAGTCTAACTATTTGTTTTGTAGGATCATGCATCATCATACATCATATCCTTGTCACTCCATTTAGGGGGAGTATAAATCAAGGGGGAGCTTCAAATTTCTCATAATCACATTCCGCTACGCATTATATGCATTTCATTCATCATGCATTTTTCATATATATTTTTTTTATGTTGCACACCACTAACCTTGATGTAGGTTAAGAGTCTAGTTTGATCCATGGATCCGCTAACAACCTAGGGGACGCAATAACCATAGGAGATTGGAGTAGTCTATTTAACTTCACTAGGGATGATGCAAGCTCGCCATTTCGGGGAGAAATGAAGTTAACTCCAAGGACACACCCTTTTTGCTTCGACAAAAGGGGGAGAAAGGTGTAAACGGAGAAAGTAAGTAATTATGGACACAAGGAGAAAAGGGAGAAAGGTGTAAACGGAGAAACGGACACATGGATAAAGTAAGTAATTACGGACATAAGTAACTTTTTGCATTTTACTTTCTATCACGTTTACATATTTTGTCATCATCAAAAAGGGGGAGATTGTTAGTACAAGCAGTCTCGTTGGGGAGATTGCTAGTGCAAGCAATCTTGTTTGTTTTGATTGATGACAAACATGTAACTTGATACATAGCGTAAAATGTACAAGTTACTTGTAATCATATCTTGTCTCAACATACATTCAACACCTCTCAAGTCCTCGTATGATACAACACAGGTTTGTACATGTTTGTTATGTAGCATTATGATCAAACCTTAACAAACCATTTAGAATGTTTAAAATACGACTAGGACATTAAGTATTTTAAAAAGACTAACCATTCTACTTAGAACCTCATTTCACATTTTGCATATACAAGTACTTTTACTTGTACATCATGTTTCCTAAGATTAATAGGATAAGTATACTTTAGGTGTCAAACTAACATGATACATATTAGTAAACATACTTTAGGAATAACATCTTATACATTTACATTTGTATTTCCTAAAATAGAAACTTTATTTTTCAAATATTAGGATGACATCATGGCATGCATCATGAACACAATCTTAGAAAGATTTTAAGATATTTTGTTTAGATCTTCAAGCCAAAGAGTTGACATTTGAAGATACGGATAGATTTGTTAAGATTTGCTAGCTGTCTGGTCCGGCGGATCCCGCGGATCCAAATGGTATAAAGCGCGGATCCAAATTTAGGGATCCTTCAAATCCGCGGGGCAAAAATCTTGTTGGCTATAAATAGAAGCCCATTGTTTACCCATTGTTCATCCAACTCAAACACACATTCCCTCTACCCTTTGCATACATTTAGATCATTAGTAAATCATGTAGAAACACACATTAATCATCCATTTCATAATGATCATAATGCTACTAACTTTCATTATGTTGTATGCCTGTGAAGCAAGCTCAAGATCATGAGACATCATCCATAGCATACTTCCTGATCCACCAAGAAGGTTAGAAGATCTTGAAGTCATTATCCACCATAGCATTCCAACATATGAAGATTCAAGAGTACTTGACATCCTCAATGATTGAAGACTTCTTATTCAAGAAGTTCATATAGATTAGTCATTTATATCCATTGAACATATATGTCATGGATCATTGTAAACATCATTTGTATCAGTGAGTGTGGTTAGTGTTTTAGTCCTCAAAACACAAAGAGTGTCGGGAGTGGTTGTACCCTTGTAAAGAACCCGGTGTTTAGCTTAGTACCGGAAAAGGAAGTAAGCGACGTTAGGTTGGTTCTACCTTAAACTAGAACTCGGTGTTTAACTTAGTACCGGAAAAGGAAGTAAGCGACGTTAGGTTGGTTCTACCTTAAACTAGAACTCGGTGTTTAGCTTAGTACCGGAAAAGGAAGTAAGCGACGTGTAAAGGTTTTCTCCGCCTAAGAAAGGGAGCTTGTTGATCTAGTGAAGTAACTCTCGAGTTGGGTACTCGGGGAGTGGAGTAGGGCGGAGAGGAGCTCCGTGACCGAACCACTATAAATCATCGTGTTCGGTTTGCGCTTTCTTTTACTTATCTATTTACTTTTATGTTTGCATTATGTGATTGTTTGTGTTGTGATTATTTGATAATACTTGTGTGGCAACTTGGTAGTCATAAACTACAACAAACATCTTTCATATTAGAACTAGCCAAATTGGAAATTTGATACAACAAGTTTTAAGTTTTAAAACGGTAAACGTATTCACCCCCCCCCCCTCTACGTTTCCACACATTCTTATATGTTATCTTATGTTTTCGTCTATTTTTGTACGTTTTCTTACATATTTGTACATATGAAAAATTGAAAATTGATAAAAATGGTTAATAACAGGAAAAAAAACGTATGAAGACGTAAGAAAACATACGAAACGTTTAGAAACACATAAAAATGCATAAAACATACAAAAACGTATAAAAAGGTACTAGAACGTATAAAAACATACAAAAATGTTACAAAACCATACAAAAAAGTATCATAACTTACAAAAACGGACAAGAACGTATGAAAAACATAAGAAAAATGGATGAAGACGTATAAAAACGGATGAAAAGGTATAAAAACGGATGAAAACGAATGAAAACGTATGAGAACGTAAGAAAACGGATGAAAACGCATAAAAACGGAT
This sequence comes from Artemisia tridentata subsp. tridentata, assembly GCA_021014915.2. Lineage (NCBI taxonomy): Eukaryota > Viridiplantae > Streptophyta > Magnoliopsida > Asterales > Asteraceae > Artemisia > Artemisia tridentata. The sequence goes on from CP139506.1 coordinate 379,987,549, forward strand.
AAAACGGATAAAAACATATAAAAACGGATGAAAACGTATAAAAACGTATGACAATGTAAGAAAACGTTTAAAACGGATGGAAACATATGAAAACGGATGAAAACGTATGAAAACGGACGAAAACGTATAAAAATGGACGAAAATGTATAAATACTTAAGAAAACGTATAAAAACAGATGAAAAAGTAAGAAAACGGGCGAAAACCTGCGAAAACTTTTAAAAACGGATGAAAACGTATAAAAATGGACGCAAACGTATAAAAACGGATGAAAACGTATAAAAACGGACGAAAACGTATAAAACGGATGAGAATGTATAAAAACGTATAAAACGGATGAAAACGTATAAAAACGTGTATATTCAAACTGTGTATAAAATGTGTATAAAACGTGTATAAGTTTTAAAAGTGATTAGAAAAGAGATTTTTTTAAGAAAATCAATTTTTTAGTTATTTACAAACAGTAGTTAGTATCTTAAGTGGCCACACTAACCTCCTAAAAAGGGAGGGCTTTACATGGTTTGAGTATGTGTGGCGGTGGGTTCAAACCCCTTGGATTAGTCGGCCAAAAGGTCGGAAATCATGGTTTAAAAAAAAAAAAAAAAAAAAAAAAAAAACGATAATTAATATAAAGGACTAACATTGCAATAAATAAAATAAACGGTCGTTAATTTAACCGGCTCCACGTAGGACTAGCAGGTTTAGCAGGTCACCGGTACACAAAAAGGTTGAATTTTGAATATTTAGTGATATAATGAGAAGAAAAAAAATGGCTACACACAACCACAAAAAAGTGTCAAGTTAAATATATTTTCAAGTAATTAGCCTCTTTTTTTTAACCTTTTTGGGTTGTAGCATAGCTATATCGTCAAACACTTTATCAAAACAAAAAACTACTTAGTTTGCGAAATACAAAAACAAACACAATTTCCCCTCTTTCACATTTTATCATTTATCTCAACGCAAAACACCAAACCCTCCCTATTTCTTCCCCTCTTTTTTACAAAACAAACACCAAACCCTTCCTTATTTCCCCTCTCTTCACAAACCATAACAATATGGCGATCGAAATACCCGTTGGTTACAAATTTGCTTTTATACAGATCTTGTGGCTACCACCATGGTTAATACTGAATCAAGAACACAAAAAAATTCACTAACAGAATCAAAAACTTATAACAGAATTTCTAACTAAACAGAATAACCATCACTTTTTCAGGTACACTGGAACACAAACCCACCATACAATTCCTAACTAACGTGTGTAAGAATTGGAAACGGAAATTTAATCAAGAAGTATTTTGGATTGGACAAATGGTCTAGAGTGACCGGAATTTATGTGTGTATGGTGGTTGATCTAAGATCAGAACTATTAGTGTACCGGAAAACAGAGCAAAATAACTGGGTTTTTGATGAAAACAGTTATTAGTGGTGATCAGGCAACAGGATGACTGGCTCTAGATACCAAATGAAATGTACTTAATCAAGAATCAATGAAAGATTGAAGATTAAGCAATCAAAATACAAGAATCACTAACCAAGAAAGCAATTCGAAGTAAGATGATTAAATGGGATTTGTTATTGATCAATGTGGTTGTTACAAGATTACAGAAAGTCAATCATCCAAAAGTGAATACAAAATGAAGAGAAATGAAGTATTTAAAGGGAATACAAAAAGGCGGGAAAATTAGTTGTAAGGTTGGTTAGGTTTTTAGCTTGTCACGTGCCATGCACGTGACCCCTGTTTTTGTCACATAACATATGCCTTCTGATCATGATATTTTACAAATTGGTGCTGATGTCATCGGGAACGATAAATCAATATACAAAGATAAGGTAGAAAGTCTAGACATGTACAACATCACTTTCATTGAAGAACTAGGTATAATTTTGTTTATATTTATTACATAATTTAGGATTGTGTTGATTGTGTTGATCTGTTGATATTTATTACTGTACATAATTTAGGATTATGCGTTGCAATAACCGAGGGTTAGGTAGACTAGATTGATGTTAAATTGTTGCCGTTACCATAATTGCTGACCGTTAATCTAGGGTTAGGGATATGCGCTTATTACTTTAAGGTTCCAAAGACTACTGCGAGATGCGATTGTGAGCGCATCCCTGCACTAAATAATAAAAACTACGTAATGTATTTATATTGAATTTACTCTACCAAGTGAATGCGTAGACGTCAAATAAGTCACTGATGTTACTTTGCTTTTGAAGTGCATCACTGATTTAAGTTTCTGTGATGGCTTAAACAGTCTCCGAAAGTAACAAGTTGTATTTTACATACTTTGGTTGCTTTGAGTATTATTGTGTGTAAAATGCGTGTTTGGTGAATCATACTAGCCGGTGTAGAAGTGTACTTGCCTGCTGCATTCTTCATTACAATTATTGCTTTTATGAAGCAATTCTTTATTAAGAATATACATGGCGCGTATGGTTTTTGTGGTAACATTTGGACATAGTTGAACGAAAATGAAAAGTTGGCTATGTACCATTGCTTTTTTACACTTTTTTCGAATTAGGGTTTGAAGAAAGAGAGCTACCTCGCGATTGTGGTGGTCTGAACGAATTAATTTGAAGTGACGGTGGTCTAGAACGGATAACCTGAAGCGATTGTGGTGGCCCGATCATGGTGGCAGACTTTCAGAAATCGGCTCCGATAATGAATTATTAAAGAAAAGATTACAAGAAAAGTTTGAGTTGTATTTGGCAACTGACAAGATGGATGGCTAGGATCCATTTGCATTGACAGTTGAGATGGTTTATTGAAAGCATCATATAAATACTTTAGAGTTCTCTACTGTCTTCTTGGTTATTCAAGGATGTTTTTATATATTTTCTTTTATTTTTTTATTTTATTTATTTCTTTTTGTAAAGGGTTTTCCCGGTAAATGTATTTATTTGATTGGGTAAATGTAGTGTGCTTAGATAAATGGTTTTTCTTGGGCCTCCACTTTGGTCTTTATAAATCTTGAGGTGACTTAAGCTTCAAACTTGAATAATCTTTGGCCTTTATCTCTTCAATAATACTTGGACTTCATATCATATTTAAGCCTTCAAAAACCTTTAATATTTGGCTCTACTTAGAATTATCATAATATTAATACCAAGATCCGGGATCTTAGCAACCATGATAAATAGACCTAATATATAGAACTAAAGGTAAACCTAATATTTGGCTCTACTTAGAATTATCATTCATATTTTGTATTTCCCACTCTAATAGTTAAGCTTATATCTAGCCATATAGGTATACTGATAGGACCCCTTAACTATAATATCGTGATTATTAGTATATTATCAATTATATAATTATTTACTATTTAATTATTAGATATTGTTTAATTAAAGTAAGGATTAGTATCTTGTTATACAAGAATAATATTAAGATGTCTTTTATTATAAATATGGCATTAGGTCGTAATTCTCATGATGTTGAATAAATATGAAATATTGATTTGTTAATCAATTGGGGAGTCGGTTTATCTCACTAATATAAAACATTGGTGTGTCGGTTTATCCCATTAACATAAACCATCTATCTTGTTTATTTTCTTCTCTTTATTCTATTATCGATCTGGTTCCTATCATATACATTTTAGGCCTGCGCATCATTTTGTATAGTTGATTATGTATTCTTTATTGATAGTTAAGGGGCACTTATGTGACATATGCATATATAATTTCAGCCTTGCCATACCGGTTTTAATGGAAAAGCTTATACCTGATGTCTATGAGAAAATACTGGTAACATTGGATGTGAAGAATCTCATTAGATGCAAGAGTGTGTGCAAGTCATGGAAGTTCTTGATCTCCAACCCTCATTTTATTAAAGCTCATTTGAACCATAGTTACAACAATAATGAAAATGGACATAGCATGATCCGTGGAGCTGTTTTTCCACGTTGCGGGTTGTTACTTAGTCCAAGTAATGTGATTCGAGATGATCGTATGTATACTATATTCTTGGTTCTTCTAACGGCTTGGTATGTATCCGAAATTTCTGTAGTGATGAAACTCTAGTAATAAATCATGCGACTAGAGAAGAGAAGATGTTGCCAAAGTCTCGATTACTTCATGAAAATGTGTATGAAACATGTTGGGGTTTTGGTTACGATTCAGTCACAGATGATTTTAAAGCTCTATTAGGGCTCATAAACAAAGAGAAAAAGACATGATTTCAAGTGTTATCTTTGAAATCAAATGTTTGGAGACATATAGGACAAGTGAACTATACATTTTACTGTGATTAAAGGGTTGGTATCTTTTGCAATGGGGCACTTCATTGGGCTATGTTTCGTCCAAAATCCCATATGAATGCAATAATTCTTTCTCTTGATTTATCATCAGAGGAATTTACAGAAATCCCTCAACCCGATGATCCTAATCTCCCAACTCTAGTGGAGATTATGGAAGAATGTGTTAGAATGTGTTTGCATACTTTGTGGTGACTTATCGACAGATAACGTGTATATCAGGAAGAATTACAACATTTGGGTAATGCAGAAATATAATTTAGAACAGTCTTGGAGAATGCTGAAGCGTTACTGCAACACAAAGTTTCAATTTATAGACGAATTGACAGAAGAGCAGAATGATGTTCCTAATGAAAGGTCGACTAAGAGAAATACTTGGTTTTTCAAGAATCGGAAGTTTACGGGTGTCCCTAACACTATTGTGGAGAGCCTTGTATCTCCTCATCTTTAAGCAGACAATGAATAAGTGGCTTCTGATTATCATATTGTTTCATGTTCTCTAGCTCATTTCATCGCATCACATAATATATGCTAATGAAATACTTCTGCCATGTTACTAAAGTTTATGATAATTTCCATGCTAATTAATTGCACATTAGATAGGTCACTGTGGTTAACGAGTCATGTTACTGATCATTAGTGTTTGTGTTGAAGAATATTATAGGCCGATCTGAAGTTCAATATCAATATATGATCCGAGTATGTTAAACCTCTCAAACGGAAGCGATGCTTGGGTTGAAGGAACTCTTTTTTTCATGTTCTTATTTCCGAGTTAAAAGGTTACTTAGTTGTTTACTTACAACTTCGATGCCTTTTGTCATCAAATAATTGTAAGTTAACATCCAACGTAAGCACGTAACTATTTTTCAACATTGTGTAAACTTTCTCATTTCTTTTCATATGCAAAAACCTTGCAAGTCTGCAATAGGAAAACCGTAAATTGCTGTATAGTTACAAGTAAATGTTTCTTTCTATATGGAATAATATGCATGAAAACAAAAGCAAATACGGAAAACAGTAAATTGCTGTATAGTTGCAAGTAAATGTTTCTTTCTATGGAACCATAAGCACGATAAAAAAAATAAATAAATAAATAAAAAAAAAAAAAAAAAAAAAAAAAAGCAAATACTTT
>CP139506.1:379993046-380026746 GCA_021014915.2 Artemisia tridentata subsp. tridentata
GGCTCAACCTTTACGGAGGCCTAAAGCGAAACTCCAAAATGAGGCCTTATGTTTTAAAGTTTTTGCGCACAAATTCGTTTATATAAAACTTATCTTTCTAACTTCTTTAATGTAAAATCTTTGATTAAGTTTTAAAAATCAGTTTTGCATAATATCTCTTTTTCAATCCCGAAATGATAACTTATCTATATATTTTGTGATATTTTGGTTCTTTTGTTATATTATGAATCTTTATCAGTTGGATTGATGGAAAGCTAATTGAGTGATTAAATAAGACAATTTGAAAATAGAGATAAAGAAAATGACAAAGCCGAATGTCTAAAAGAACAATGACTTTGGTTGATGGAGCAACAAAATCAGCTTACTAACTTACCCTTTGTTTCTATCATGCAAAAATATGGGCTTATCATTTACATGGAGTATTAGGCTTAAACTTTTTATAAATTATAGCCATAAGATGTAAAATAGAAGATACTCTGAATTCTCAAATAATAATATTAGATTTATCAAGTCTGCCTTCTAAAATCTGGGACTCTTAAGATGATGGGATCTTTTTTTATCTATATTGAGTATCGGTATCGGATTTTTATAAATTTTAAGACTGAAATATAAAAGACTCAAAGTTCTCAATAATCTACCCGCTTTAGCAAATTAAGGCCTTTCAAAATCGTGATGTTAGATATGATGGCCGAAAATCTGGTCTGACTAACTCTGTATGTAAACAAGACTTTTGTAAAAGTGTGGGCTTTAAAAAAAATCGATGGCCAAGAGCCCTAACTTTAGTTGCTTTACCTTTGAGTCATCCCCGAAAGCACATTTTTTTTAATAAACGCGTGGGCCTTAAAAAATTAAGGCCTAAAGCCCTAACTAACTCTATATTGTACTTTTCATAGTTTGCTCTATAAAACAACAAAAGTTGATCTTTCATCTAGCAATTAGAACATTTTTTTTAGTAATATGAACAGTTTAGCAGTTTTCAAAGTATAACGAATTTGTTTTACATGTATAAATAAACTAACCAAATATACACAATAAGTCAATAATAATTAATAACATTCAATGTCATTCAATGTCATATATTCATACCTTCTAGTTTACTTTAAGTTCCAACCCTTTCAATACTCCAATCATTAAAAGATTCTAAAAACAAAAATCTACCAATAGAATAAAGGACCGGTACTCAAGTTTCTCACCCAATATTCCTAACTTTTTCCTAAGCATCAAATAGCCCATCGGAGGGTATGTATAACATACCCCATTTTCAAAGGGTAGGTTATTTTTATTCTTTTGATCACATTTTTACTTATTTAGCATATATAATTCCCATTGGAAGTTGATTATACTTAATCTTTCTTGAGCTAATTCAGAATTAAACTACATATAGACTATATATTTCACGTCAAATATGATGTTGCAATAAAAATATATAGCGAAAACGAATACATACCTAGCATCAACTGTATTTTGAATGCGATAATATCCAGCATGTTGAGCAAGATCGTGAACCGTGGCACCCGAGTCACCAAGAACTGATAAAGATAGCCGTTTTTCGACAATTCCATTTTGTGTAACTTTAAGCTCTTGATCAAGATAAGAAGAATGGTTATATGACTTAACAATATTCGCATCAAGATGAGGATGCAAGTTGAGGTCTTTTATGAGTTGGAAACTTGTTTTTTTCAAATATTTCGAACGATGAAATGAAGAAAGCGACGAAGGGTGTGTTCTTGCATATGATGATGAAAGGAAAACAAGAAGAATAAGAGGAATGAGATAAAGAATTTGGGGATGAGGAGTTGCCATGGTTGTGGAGATTATAGAAAGAAGGTTTGCTTTTGGTTATAGTGTGTGTGTGGGGGCATGAACCATGATGTATACATATTTATAGTCTTTGATTGCATGGTGTGATTCATGGTTTAAGATTTCTTGTCACATTAATTGTTAATATTTTTTTCTTAATGCAGTTTTAAACGCCGATAATCAGTTTTGAGTGTTTGGACGAAATGAAGGTTATATGATGGTAATTATCGCGTTTGATTAATGAAAACGACATAGTTTATGTCAAAACTCATTCCCAAACACCCTCTAATTAAAGTGTGAAAAGGGTTTTGCACATACTACATACTGTGTGTAGAAACAAAAGAGAATTCAAGAGGAGTTTAAAATGTTGAAAGTGTTCAATTGTTTTTTGTCTTTGGATATGTTTTCAATGTTGTATTTCATTTGACTCTTTCTTCACCTTGTTGCCGTTTATATTCTTACGGTAACAACTACTTAAATTTTGAATCAAATACTAATCTTATGTTTAAAAGGATGTTCAAATATATAGTATTTACTTATCTTATGTTTAAAAGGATGCTAAAAGAATTTAAAAAATTATTTGGTAAAGGGTTTTACCCCGATAAATATATTAACATCAAAAAAACTGTTAAGTACAAAGAAATAGGGCTGACGTGCCATATTAACCTAAACACACTAGATACGCTTAATCCCACTTCATGGGATCACTACAAGAATTAACAGAACGGGCAACAAGCATAATGCCGACGACATTTTGTCATCGGCATTTAGTACTAAACGACAAAAAACGCGTTTGACCGAGCCAATGATGCGTTGAATATTTAAGCTTTTAAAATCTCTTCGACACGTCGTCAGGATCATATTGGAAACATTTGACTTTTCTAAACATGGTGAAAAACTGGGCGGGAATTTGCCCCGCCAATATGTTGTCGACGACATGTCGTCGGCAACATATAAACCCAAAAAATAATTGCAATTAGCGATTGATTAGCGTTTGATTAACATTTATTTTGTCATTACTGTTATTGTCCCGATGACTTGTCGTCGGGATTTATTTAGACCTAATTTTTGTCTTCCCCCGTGTGTGAATAATAGCGAATAATTGGGCGGGGTTTTTTCCCGCCTGTTTTACACCGAGGACATGTCGACGGGATTTTCTTCCCAAACACATTATATACACTATTATCCTCAAAACCACTCAACCTCACAACCTCTTATCTTCACACCAATTTCAAAACCTGAGATGCAGCGATATAATCTTTTTATGTGTTCTTGTGGAACAGAAAATATAAAACTAAGAAAAAATCACATAAAAAAAATACATTTGGATGGGAATATTATGCATGTCCTCTTTCGAAGGTGAACAATCATACATTTCTTATTTATGTAAATATACAAACAATCATAACATTTCCTTATTTACGTAACAGCCAAGAGAAAATGATCTCGGATGTGGATATTTTATGTGAAGAGTGAATTTGATGACCAGTTACGAGTAATCTCTTCAGCTTCAACATCTCAAGGTTGTGGATCTGCACCAACAGAGTGCTCAAACTGTAATGCCAAAGATCTTAGGATAAACATGCTGGAATCACAAAAATAGGTGCTAGAGACAAGAGTAATGATGCTGGAGGAAAGACTTGAAATGGCAAGGAATCCCGACGAACACGACCACGCATGTCAGTCGGGTGCAATACTCCGTGAGTGATATGTGTCTAAATACACATATATTTAGTATTGATTAAACCCACAAAACGACCAAAAACACACAAATGACTCACAAAAAGGTACAAATATCATGAAAATGTGTTTTTATGTGATTCAGGTACAAAAGATTGAAAAACAAGTGAAAAACACACAAAGTTTACACAATTGTCATTTTCAGTCCCTGAAGTTTCATAATTTGGCAAATCTAGTCCCTGAAGGTTTAAAATGAATGAAAAGTCAACTTTAGTCCTTGGATAATCAAACTTGTTCAAAATAGTCCCTGGATGAAAGTTTTCTACAAATGGCAACTTTTACCCCTCAAGTTACAAAATTGGCAAAATTAGTCCCTGGGTATTTAAAAATGAAAATTTAACAAAATATACCCTTGTACTATTCATGAATGACAATTTGGAACCTTTTTGATAACTTTTGGGAAATTACAATTTCACCCCTCAAACTTTGGAAAATTACATAAAAGGTCCTCGGGTGTTTTAAATTGTAATAAATGCAAAATAAGTCCTTTGGTTTATCTAACTTGGCATAATTGGTCCTTGTCATAACTTTGGAATTATAACAGGTTTAATCCCTCAAGAATTCAGAAATGACAACATTGGTCCCTATGTTTATCTAAAACCAAATCCGGATCAAACATTACCCATTAAATCCAAATCCTTAAATCCAATAACCAATCCACTAAACACAACCCAAGCCCAATCATAAACACAACCCAAGCCCAATCATAAACAAACCCGACCCACCCAACCTTTTTATTTAAACCCAGGGTCAAACATATGTTTGACCCGTCTCCTTCCCTTAAACCGCCAAAACAAAACTAGTCACCCCCCACCTCACCAATACCACTCACCACCTCATCTCCCCCTCCATACACGTTACCTAACACATCCAAACTCAATAAATGCTTCTCCCCAACTCTCACTGACTAAACCAGCTGGATTAAGCCATTTGCCACGTTTCCCGCCAAAATCTAAATCAAAGGCTAAAATTGATTGCAGACATCCAATGGCCAAGATTAGAAGTGGGAAAGATTCAGAGACTCAAGTGGAACTCAAAGAATCTATAAAAGGAGAAGAAGAATGAGAGAGAAGTTACCTTGGGCTAGCCTTGGTCAAGTAGTGTAACGATTCAAATGCTTTCTTTAAAATTCAATGTCTTTTAATGTTTTTATGTTGTAATCTTCTTTAATTATTGTAATGAAACTTTGTTTCCAGTTTAATCTCAAGTTAAATTTCAGTTTCAAGTTTTAGTTAATTGTCCTTTAAATTTCATATTTCTTTACTTCCTGTTGATGATGGTTGTTTATTTGGACTCAAATAGCTCACATAAGCTCTGACAAAGCTCAACAAGCTTTTAGATACAAATAATCAGTCATGATCTTTTAAATTCAAAGTTAGAATAAAAATCAAGAAAATAGAAAAATAACCAAAAAATCAGTTTGTATGGTGATTGATGCAAGGAGCAAAGTGAATTCTGGATGGCTTTGGTTTAGAAGTCTCATGGGAGACTATAGGTGTAGTAATTGGTCCTTGATTCCTTGGTTTCTCTGCTTGATCACTTGTAAGCCATTTTCTTAAGTTTTGCATTTTGCTATTTATATGCCTTATTTACTTTAATTTTCATGTTTTCCTGTTTATTTGCTGTTTGTTAATCTTTATCTAGCATAATATTAGGTAGTTATGTTTTGAAATTGAATTGTTGCTTGATATTGCATATTGACTGTCAATTTGCATAATTTGGAGAATCATAGGTATAGACTTTTGTGACTATTGGTTTATACTAAAAAGGGTCTAATCTGACTAATTAGGACTTCTGGATTTGATAAATTAGGTTTACACAATCATTTGTATTGAAAAGCTCAATTTCAGTTCATTTAAGGGTTGTTTGGTTTTATGGGTAAAAGTGTGTTATAGGTTGTATTAGGTGTTGTTCTTGTTTGATATGGACCTAGAATGACCTAAGTAATGCAGTGGAACCTTAATCAATGGGTTTGGCACAAGGGAAAGTCAACTTGACACTTGACAGCCTCTTTGTGAGAATTTTGAGATTGATAAGACCTAGAATTCTGCATATGTGTTTATATGTTGTTCATTTTTGTTAGTTTCATGTTCTTTAATCTTAATTTAACATTATTAATCAGTAAATTAGATTAGAAGTTCACCTTAGTCAACTTTTAGTGTTTTTGTTAAAAAGTCAAATTTCATATTTTCAGTTTTAGAATAAACTTAGGAATTTCAGTGTGCCTTTGTTTTTAAGTTTTATGTTTAGTTCTTTTAGGTTTTTAAAGTTCTGTTGCTCATCTTGATTAGTATATTTTTGCTTAACTTTGTTTTCCATGTTTTAGTGCTTTTTCATGTGCTTATTTTAGTCCAATTTTGCCCTGCACCACTGCTTAGGCAGTCCTATTGCATCACCCTTATGATTTGCCCTTAGCTGGTGTGCTTGGCTTCTTTGTGTTGTTTTTGTAGTTTGTATGTTATGTTCATTCTCATCTTTTCAGTTTTTAGCTTTTAGAATAGCTTAATCACCCCTTATTTTGTTCCAACCCAAACTCCCTAATTGAAGCAATCAGTTAGGTTGAGTTTTGTTACTAAGCTCTTAAACAGCCTCCCCATTGAGCTTGAGCTTGTGGATTTTGGTTTCTTTTGAAGCCAATCTAACCACACTCAAAGGCTAAGTGAGGTTGAGCATTTATGAGATCATTTGATAAGTCAAAATGAGCTTGTGGTTTGCCCATTCTCAACAGTTCAAACCCTTGAACTTACACCATTACCCATAAGCTCTTATAAGCTCATTAGTGGTCATAAGCTTGAGTGACTTAGTTCCCTGAGGAGCTTATCCACCTAAGTATAAGATCTTGCATTTAAATTTCATGTTGCAGCCCATTCACTAGGGCTGCAACTAGCTTTTAGACTTGTCCCATTTTCTTAACTCTGCTGGCCTATCAGCAGAGTCCTAGCACTTTCATAAGCCAATAAAAAGCTCATTACTTGGACATTGCTGGTGAAATTAGCTTCTTTTAGGAGCTTATCAACTAGTCAACATGTTCCAGTGCTTAAATCCCATGCCCTAGCTTATTTGCTAGGGCTGCTAAGAGCTTTTAGTTTGTCCCAATTCTCAGTGTATACTGAGAGATCAGGGAAATAAGCTAATTTCAAAAGCTTCTAACAAGCTCATATGTGAACCAAAATACTTGAGCTTGGGCTTTTTGGAAAGCTTACCAAGCCAACTTGCAACTCCAACTTTCATTTTGCTTTTTGGAGCTTAACCCGTCAGCTTAAAATGCATTCCAAATAAGTTGCAGCCCTTGGTTTTGACTGTGTGTACCTGAGAAGTGCTTATTAGCTTATTAGAGCTTATTGAGTGATTCTCAGCACACATTCTTGTTCATACATGTCCATAATACTTGTATACACCTTATTTTCCACTTTGTTTCCTTTGTAAAGCTTTTTCAAGCTTATTTCAAGCTTATGTCTTCACTGTGAGCTCAATGCCCAACTGAATAAGCCATAAGTCTTGAAACTGCTTATTTCTTAGTTTTTTAAGTTTCATTTTCTTTAAACTTGTTTATATTACTTGTTTACATATTAGTTTGTCCTTTGTTTCATGTATATAGCTTATTTCAAGCTTATTCCATGCTTTAGACCCAAACAGTCAAGCATATGCTCAACTGTGTGGTCTTATAAGCTCATGGAGTGCTTATTTCTTATTTTATAAAGTTCCATCTTCTTTAAACTTGTATAATATCAGTATACTAATAATCCAGAAATAAGAAAAACCAATAAGTGATAGCTTCTATTTAGAAGCTTAATTTTTGGCTTATAAGTAACTGTTAAGCTAATAAGCTCTTACAGAGCTTATTGCTAAGTTTTGAAAAATCCATCTTTATAAAAGTTGCTTACAATTAGCTGTTTTTAAGTTTTGTAAAAAGAAAAATCAAAAAAATAAAATAATTGCAAAAATGTGGGGTGTGGGATTCGAACCTTAGACCTCTCGCTAGTATAACATGCATAACACACACCCCCTTCCAACTGCTCTGGGGCACCAGTTCCGTTATAACTTGCAACTCAGTTATATTTAAGTAGCTTTGTCAGTTTTTAACTTCTTTGCTTTTTTGCTTATTATCTGCTTATCAGAATAAGCTGTGTAACACATTTTATTTTTATTAGATCAGTAATATTGTAAAGTAATTAAATAAAAAATTTCAGATTTTTTAGAATACGTTTAGTATTTATTTTGTATTTTTATTTGTAAATTAGTAATTAAATCATAATAAATTAAATAATTGTCTAAAAAATATAAATCTTTTTTCTAAAATTTTCTTTTGTCAAATAGATCCTGTAAAAAATATAATTGTACCCATAGTGTTAATATTTCAATAAATTTACGTTTTAACTTGCGCACTTACGTTAGTTTTAATTAATTCGCGCGTTTTTTAGTTTTCTTTGACATTTTTAGATAGAACTTACGTTTTAGGTTTTTAGATTTTCTTATTATTATAATAATAACTTTGTAAATATAGTTATTTATTTTATTTTTATTTAATTTGCATTTAAGCCGTTAAGGCATGCAAATTCCCTCTTTGGGAATGTTTGTTTTATTTCGTTTTGTACGTTTACGTTTAATTTAATTTAAACGTACGTTTGTAAATCTTTCGCGTTTTTAGGTTTCTGATTGTACGTTTCTTACGATACAGCTGTGACAGAGCTATGACTATTCACATTCCTAGTGTTAGTCAATCAGATTCCTGTTTTTGTATATTCCATATCATTTCAGCACACACATTCGTTATATTACATTTTACACACCTCGTTGGGACATAACGACCCGGGGATATAATTCTGTACTCCCATGGATTTAAATTGCATTTTTCTCCCTTATAGTTTGACTTTTATGGTTGACCATTCACAAGTGGTTGGCTGATATAAAGATGACTGTTCGGGAGGAATCAGTGAGCTGTTATGTGACATGGACAATCTTCATATGTAGTGTTGTTGTTGTTGTTGTTGTTGTTGTTGTTGTTGTTGTTGTTGTTGTTGTTGTTGTTGTTATTGTTGTTGTTTAATAAAAGAGAAAGTTTGTTGATGTTGTTGGTGAGTGTTTAGATGAAGAGTTGGAGTCATGGGTTCGATGTATAAGAGTTTCCGAGTTCTTGGTTTTCTTTTGACCTAGATCTGCATTAGTTAATGAAGATGTCTTTCTAATGTGTTCTAATGCGATATTGTATGTACGTTATTAACTATGTTTAGTTATGCATATATACGTTATCAACCTGTATTTGAAGACGGTTTAAATCTGAATATCGTTGACCTTTATAAATAATAATGACGTCATGACGTCGGTATTATTAAAATCCAGTTTAGTATTACACATAGTACGCACGCCCCCCATCAGCGTTTTTTTTTTTACGCGCCCATAACTCTTCCTCAGCCAGGATGGGGCAGAATAGCAGAGCAAGTACAAGTATTAGTAGCATAACAAACATGCGTTCCTCGTCATTAATTATAAATGAATACTGACGTCATGTCGTCGGTATTAATTTATAAATTAATTAAGCTTACTAATCCAATCGTTAATTATTACGTCGCCGGGACAATATTGTCGAAACACAAAAAACTTTGACTGGAAAAACGTGAGGGCCCCACATTGTCGTCGGGGTTTTTTGTCGGGAAGTTAAATCCCGACGGAGCATTGTCGACAAGAGGCTGGCGACGTCATATCGTCGGCAACTTATGATGCCGACGTCATGACGTCGGCACTATTGAAAAAATGTCATCGGGCATAGTGGTGGACGTCGGCACTATTGAAAAAATGTCATCGGGCATAGTGGTTAATGTACTAGTGAATTGACATGCAAATACCCATCTTATTCATAGTGGTTAATGTACTAGTGGATTGACATGCCAATACCCAAGTATTTGACTTTTATCCTTAATATCACTCATCTATTACGAGTAAAACTTTATATGTATGGATGTCTCCTATTAAAATGAATTAAAAGGTTATAATCGATATTTCACGTTATATATTTTATTCGTATTACTATATTATGTTAAGGTGGAGTTCATTTTTATCGGATTATGATTTTCCGACATAAAATTGGTCGAGATTGGTATAAGCGAAAACAAACAAATGCTTGTATACATTATGCAATAATTTGCCATGAACCAAGGCTGCTTCTATGTAACTTTCAAATATCTTTAATTAAATAAAAGCATTGTTCATATCAGTGTCATTATTTGGGTCCCTCTATATAAAATAAACTTGTACAACATCGATGTTCTTGTATGTATATATAAACAATATATAAGCTGTATTGGTATATAACCATACAAATCTTTCATCTTTGTGTTGTTTATTGCGTGACACAAACCAGGAAGGCAATTTTCCAATGTCTCTTTATCGTCATACATAAATACAAAAACTAAAAGTTGTGGTGGTTATCAATGAGATGAAATCGATGGTTTCTTAGTTACAACCTACTATAATTTATGAATATTAACGTGTAACGAAAGTCTACCGTTTTATACAAGGTAGGTTTTTATGTATACCATAAGTCATTAGAACTTCCTAAACGTGTTCAAGCCTAAGCCGCAAAGAGAGTGTCGATTTTTCTTCTTTAATGCGTTAGCAATTATGATCTTTAAGATAATTCATATGCTTCTGCCACAAAAGTTTATAATGTTGCATCTTCCTTTGGATGTTGATGTTAACAGCTTAACCACTGACAAGTTTGAAATAATGCTTAGATAAAGAGATAACGACATGCATTAACATATTTTTAAACGCGCCATTTAAACCAATATTAAAGGACATGATTTCATTACACGTTTTGACAAACTTAAAGTGGCATACACTGCACCCACCAATGAATTGACCCGTTTCGTTCCTTAAAACGCAGAAGACTAAACCAGTTCACATACTTTTTAGATCATTAATAGTTATGCAAGGATTACAAGAGGGGTGACCGTAACAAGATATGATCATGATACATTAAATTAATATTGTAGCAAGCAAGAATTTCATAATTACATAAGATGGTTTTCATATGCTACAAATATCTGTTATAAAATAATAAGGTGTATGGTTGCCGACATGTCAGATATATCAAGTATATACCAACTCATGTTAACATGCAACGCCTCATGACCTTACTTTGGCAAGTCGAGCCCTTATTTCTTCTAAATCTTCATCATCATCAAGACCCTCATCCTACATATTCACATCAAACCGTTTATTTTCTCTATAAAAAACAGCCCACACTGATCTGGACCGGATTGGCACGAAACAATAGTTGTCAAATACTTTTTATCATTACATATATTATTATTATTATTCAATAGTAATCTATTCGTTCGGAAAATTTTGGGAGGGTTTTTGCATGAGTATATGAATATTTTGTGCAAATTATGACCAATTTGACCCATTTACCTTATTAGGAAACTTTTTTGTAACATTAACTGAATAGACTCATTCCTCTATAAATGGGTCAAACTGTCACTCTAGTTACGACATTAAAAGTAAGAGGAAAGTGTCTAGTAAGTACCTCTGCATCTTCGGTTTGCGCAGGTTGCTTCAAACGCTCTTTCCTTACGGCTTCTGGAAGTTGTGCAGCGGTATCACCAGCTATTGCGGTTAAGACCTTATCAACCTCCTCGTCAATCTCATCTTCTATGTCATCTGAATCAAGTGCAGAGTCAAGAGCATCATTCACAAACTCTTCAATCACACCTGCCTGA
Organism: Artemisia tridentata subsp. tridentata; assembly: GCA_021014915.2. Taxonomy (NCBI): domain Eukaryota; kingdom Viridiplantae; phylum Streptophyta; class Magnoliopsida; order Asterales; family Asteraceae; genus Artemisia; species Artemisia tridentata. Next base: position 380,004,308 of record CP139506.1, read on the forward strand.
AATAACACAAAAAAATTCAATTATACAGAAGGTAACCATACAAATGAATGTTCCAATTTAAGTAACACTAGACGAATTTTCGAAAAGAAAAATGACTTGGTTTAATAATAGTCCATTCAACATTCTGCACGAACAAAGTTTCCTGCAACGTATATATTTAAAACCTAAATAAGCAAAGGTCTGCATGCAGACTAGAGATGCAATTTCGATCCATTTACATATGAATGGGTCAATTTGGCTGGTGTTTACTTATCTCAAACACAACTGAATCAAATAGAAAAACATTAGCTAGAAAGGAACATGCTTAAGCAGATCTAACGGGCTGAAAGCCACTCAAAGTCTATTGTTTTATTGTATCTGATCTTCCCTCAATCCATTTTTTTAAATTTAGATTATTGTTTTTGTAGGACTAGTTTACACTCAAATATACAATTCGACAAAAGTGTTTGCAAGTCAACCGAGCAGGACCGAAACCAGTATTAAAAATGACTTATTTTAACTTTTAACCCAAACCAGGTTTTACCTGCTAGGTGTCCCGCCCATCTTGCCACCTCTGATGTGAATAGTCACAAATTGTTTTGTTGACAAAAGAAAAAAGAATACAGAATTTGAAAATTGATGTACCTTGGTCATTTCTTTGTTGAACTCTTGCATTGTGACAGCCATTTCTGGAGCCTTCATTAGGTTATTAACAATCTTCATGACTTCAGCACTCTTAGACAAATGCCCCACTGTACGAGCAATAGCTGCATAACATCCGATTCAGAAGATATGATTAGTAGACCTAAAAAAGAGTGGTGCTTTAGTACGGCTTTAAGAGATTGACTAATTTAAGTAACTCATTTTGATTGCAGAGCAGCTTCTCAAGTATCATTTAATATTATCAATACCTTCCCCACGTGATGTAACTGAGATTGTGGAATACCAGATTAATAATCAAGGCCCGTGCTTACATACTAGAGGTCTTCTCTTGCTAACTTACAACCAGCACAAGTTACTACTTTGCAATGATGATGCATCACTTAGTGGGATATCGTATGAAAAAGAATTATAACAGTAAATGAAGGCTAGGGGGATCTAATACGTCAGCAGGTCATATCCGAGACATAGTGAAATGTAGATCAGTGTTTATAAAAGAGGGAAGTAAAGCTAAATAAACACAAGCCGTCTAGTTTGGATCAGAAGGATCCCGATGACGTCGTGCATCCTTATTATTTTAAGCAAACAAATTCTATTTGCCTACTTTCTCTACCATAAAACTGCCTACTTTCGCTACTTACCTTTAAATTTAAATCATACACCGGATACCTAAATCAACAGACTGTATCTTAAAAGCCTAGCCATCATATAAAATATGTCAATATCTATAGTTTTTATTATCTTTGGAACGTACCAAGAAATGGCCTAACAAAACTGCAGCAAATACCATGGTAATGATATATAGGTGACATCGATCTGACATAATAGCTAGAAGAGCATAGTACTTCCTTAAGGGTAGATAAATATATGCAAAGGACGATGAACATACCAACGCTTTCGCCTAAATGCATTGATATTGAATTCAACTGAGCTTTATTTTCATAAAGGCGATTCACAGTTCGTCTAGACATGACAATTTCTTTAGCAAGAGCCTGAAGTCAATTTAACATGGAACAAAGAATTAATTCAGGAGAAAAAAATTCAATCATAAACAAATGAGTGTACTTTCCAACCAAAGAAAGGTCGTAACCATATGTTAACTAAATACAGACACTGGAAGGCCAGTGCTGAACTCTTTGCTGTACCATCACATGTTAGATGACAAGATGCATAAGTAGTCGACACATAAGGGTTACTATAGATTATAAGTTAGGTAATTGATAAGGTTGGCATGTATAATAGTTAAGCCTCTAATACATATAACTATATAAGGATATATAATCACTGCTAAAATATGTAATCGGTATACTCCTAAGGTTGTATCAACAAATTTTGAGGATCATTTTGTGTAATCTACAAGGAAGTAACAGCTTCTAATATCAGGTAAAAAAAGGCAGCCCAGCCCTTACATATTCACTCTAAGAAATCTTTGGCGTCGACTTCCGAACGTAATGATGTTGATAGGGAATAAATATAATCACATAATCAGTTGTGACTACAGAAAATAATGTTTCCATAATGTTGTTTGAACTCCCCAAATATTCACCAAATTCTAATTATTTAGCCATTTACATGTGTTTAAGTAAAGCTTGTTTATTGTGCTTGTTGCTAAAAAAAAGTAATTTAAAACCAGATATAACATCTCATTGTGCATTACTGCAATAAAGCTCAGAGCTCATGTGAGAAAACTATTAGTAGTTATTTCATATTTGACAAATTCTACAAATTTCGCCATTTGCATAAACGCCTAAATATGTTCAAAACACGTGTTCAGGTAAAGCGCAAGTTAACAGCTTATCTATGACTAGAAAGAAGCCAATAAAGCTTATAACTCAAAAATTAGATCTTTCTAAAGTGACCGCTAAACAATTCTGAAAAACCACCACCAAATGGCCTAGTGGTAAGGTACCTAACCTCCTCACACGAGGTCTGGGTTCAGAAATGGTCACTGTAGGGGGCGGAGCCAGAAAGTTATGGTCGAGTGGGCAAACTTTGATAATTTTTAGAAGCTACACTTCATTAGGGGAGAATTTACCAAAATAATAAAATATTTTAGAAATTTTACACAACAAATTTTTTCACTAGACCCTGCCCCCTCCTGTCTCCGCCTCTACTCAAGTGGATACCTCGTTTAGGCCACGTACATCTGAATCAAAGACTCGCCCTCCCCGGGTAACCTCAACAGGGTAAATCCACTAATACTTACATTTGCAAAAACCCGCTCAGAAAATGGCGTTTGGCAAATCAGTTTAAAAAAAAAATCAATTATATGATCTTTTTAGAGGGTATTTGTTTAAGCTTATATGTGTGCGTATGGGCTTATTTGATTTCGGCTTATATTTTATAAGCCTCAACTTTCTGGCTTATTTTGAGACTTATGGGCTTATATAAGTTTATCATATCATAATAAACTTATATAAGCCCACAATCTTCAAAATAAGCCGGAAAATTGAGGCTTATGAAATATAAGCCGAAAAACAAATAAGCTCATAAGCCACATATAAGCTTAAACAAACACCCCTTACTATGTATTTTTAAAAAGCCACTGCTTTCAAAGCCTCTAATATTGAACCTCTAACTAATCACATTAAACTCAATCCAAACAACCTCATAAATAATAACTTACAAAACGGTACCTTAGCAGATCCAATATCATTCCTTTTGGCAGCTTCTCGTATCGCTTTCTGAACACTTTTCTCTTCTCTCTGTATATCTAATCACATAACAAACAATGAAACATTAACTCACTAATCCAACAATCACTAATAAAAAAAAAATTACCGCGAATTTGACGGTCGATGTTACGAGACTCTTGGCGAAGACGACGTTGCCAATCGCGTAAGAGCTGTTGTGGATTTGGTTTTGGTTTTATTATGTTCATCATTTTCTCCATTTTATATTCTTTTATAAAAAGGTTTTGGGGGATTTAAGATCTAGTGATTGGGTTTGTTGTTTGTGCTGTGTGCGGATGATCAAGTTTGATATGATTTGGGAAAGTCAAATGTAAAAAGTTTAGAATGAACACTTTGTAAGAAGAATTAAAAAAAAAAAACTTCTTTAAAAAAAAAAAAGGGAACTATTAAAAAATGTATCGAACTTTACGTGAAAATCAGTTTTTGTGTAGCTAACTAAATTTTTTTTAGGAAAAGTGCAATTAAGTCCTCAAAAATTCACCAAAACATGCAATATTTGACTGGCCCAACAGGTTTTGTCCACCTCATCCGGTGGATGCAACATGGATGAATATCATTTTATATTTTTTTTTCAAACACCCAAATGCCACATGTCCATTTTCCCCCAAATCATTTATCCCTCTTTATTTACTCTTCCCACATAAACCCTAATTGATTCTTTAATCGATTCTTTTATAATTACTTCAAATTGAGACCAAAATTAGAAACCAATGTGAATGTCATGGCTTCATCATCTTCATCATCTACTTATTATCGAAGGAGGCATACAAAAGAAGAGATATGTCTACAAATTACCACTACACAAATCTACTTTTGAGTCTCCTCTTAAAGTGAGGTATAAATACTTTGATTACTATCATCAGTATATAGTGAGCCCTCCAAACAACCCATTCATTGGATAAAAGTTTGATGAAAACTTAATACGACCCACTAAACAGACACAAACTAATTGCTCTTCCAAGACAGAGGAGTGATGGTTGGATGGAAGTAAAAGCATGGGAATTTCAAACCAAGAAGACTCCCGAAACAGTTTCAACGAATCTTATGTTAGAGCATCCTGTTAGGAGGGATCTTTGTGGGCTTATCATCAAGGCATTGAGATTAGACCCATATAGATCCTCTACTTTTAATGCTGGGGTCAAGTACATGTAAAGCCATCAATAAGTTTGTTATCATTGACGGTTAAAAATATATTTTCAATTTGATTGCTTCAGTTTTTATTTGGTAGTCATGATTCATTTTCTTCAACTAATGGAGGAAATTTATATATGGGAGATATTGTTAGAACATAATTTCATTTCTGCAAAATGGTATCTTCAAATGTTCTTTAGATTGTCTGGATTGGCACCTCTAACACAGTAGAGATTACATCCTTGATCTGGAAATGATAAATTTGACTTGCAATTGCATGTGTTTACGGTTCTGGCGTACAGTGTAGGCATGTGCAGAATTGTTGGATTTGTGTGGAAGTATGAGGCCTAGTGGATGTGGATTTACAGAGTGGAAAAAAATAAAAATAGAGAAATGGGTATTAACAGGGAACCGGATGGGCCAGTCAAATATTGCATGTTTTGGTGAATTTTGAGGACTTAAGTGCACTTTTCTTAAAAAAATTTAGTTGGCTACACAAAACCGATTTTCACGTAAAGTTCGATACATTTTTTAATAGTTAACCCTTAAAAAAAACAGACACTTCTTTATAGATTTACTAAAATCGACATGGAGAGCAAAATGACAAACATTTTTCGTTAAAAGATTTAGAGCAAAATGTTTGCTCGCCCCATGTTTTGCTTGCCATTTTCGATAAAAGACAAAGAACATGGCATGCCTAAATGTTTTGCTCGCTTCGTCGATTTTGGTAAATCCTTTTGAAATTGTTTGTTTTGGTAATTGTTTATGTAAAGGGTGAAAGCTGAAAACACGCAATATACTTATTCAAAACACACGATGTACGCAAGGAACTTTCAAAATTGTCATTGTACGCAATTTACTTTCAAATTTGGTGCAATGTACGTAATATGACCTGGAACCAGCAGGTTACCAGGTTTCAAACTTTGAAAATTGACAGGAATGGTCCCTGTGGCTTGCGTTGACTATTACGGGTCATCCCTTGACTTTTTTATCACTTAGAAAAGTTACAGTAATGGTCCTTATGGTCCCTGTGGCTTCCGTTTTCGTCCATTTTTTACGTTTTCTTCCATTTTGTTTACTTTTTCGTCCGTTTTTATATGTTTTCGTTCGTTTTTATACATCATCATCCGTTTTTTAGCGTTTTCGTCCATTTTTTTACGTTTTTATACGTTTTCGTTCATTTTTATACATTTTCATCCGTTTTTATCCGTTTTCGTCCGTTTTTATACGTTTTTGTCCCTTTTTTTATGTTTTCGTTCGATTTTATACGTTTTCGTTCGTTTTTATACATTTTTATCCGTTTTCGTCCGTAATTACACCTTTTCTTCCGTTTTTGAAAGTTTTCGTCCATTTTTATACGTTTTCGTCCGTGTTTTTAACGTTTTCGTCCGTTTTATACGTTTTCGTTCGTTTTTATACATTTTTATCCGTTTTCGTCGGTAATTACATGTTTTCGTCCCTTTTTTTACGTTTTCGTCCGTAATTATATGTTTTTGAACGTTTTCGTCCATTTTTTATGTTTTTGTTCATTTTTATACGTTTTCGTTTGTTTTTATACATTTTTATCCGTTTTCGTCCGTAATTACACGTTTTCGTCCGTTTTTTACGTTTTCGTTCATTTTTATATATTTTCATCCGTTTTTATACGTTTTCGTCGGTTTTTATACATTTTCGTCCAGTTTTTTTGTTTTTGTTCGTTTTTATACATTTTTATCCGTTTTCGTCCGTAATTACACATTTTCGTCTGTTTTTAAACGTTTTTGTCCATTTTTATACGTTTTCGTCCGTGTTTTTAACGTTTTCATCCATTTTTATACGTTTTTGTTCGTTTTTATACATTTTTATATGTTTTCGTCCGTGTTTTTAACGTTTTCGTCCATTCTTATACGTTTTTGGACGTTTTCGTCTGTTTTTATCCATTTTGGACGAAAACGTGTAATTACCGACGAAAACGGATAAAAATGTATAAAACAGACGAAAACGTATAAAAATGGACGAAAACGTTAAAAACGTATAAAAATGGACGAAAACGTTAAAAACACGAATGAAAACGTATAAAAATGGACGAAAACGTTCAAAAAAAGACGAAAATGTGTAATTACGAACGAAAACGGATAAAAATGTATAAAAATGAACGAAAACGTATAAAAACGGACGAAAACGTATAAAAACGGATATGAAAATATATAAAAATGAACGAAAACGTAAAAAAACGGACGAAAACATTAAAAAACGGATGAAGATGTATAAAAACGAACGAAAACATAAAAAAAGGACGAAAACGTATAAAAATGTACGAAAACATAAAAAAAACGGACGAAAATGTATAAAAACGGACGAAAACGGATAAAAACGGATGAAAATGTATAAAAAATGAACGAAAACGTATAAAAACGGACGAAAACGATAAAAAAACGGATGAAGATGTATAAAAACGAACGAAAACTTAAAAAAACGGACGAAAACGTTAAAAAAAGGATGATGATGTATAAAAACAAACGAAAACGTATAAAAACAGAACGAAAAATTAAAAAAATGGACGAAAACGTATAAAAAACGGACGAAACATTCAAAAACGGACGAAAAGGTGTTATTACGGACGAAAACGGATATAAATGTATAAAAACGAACGAAAACATAAAAAAAACGGACGAAAACGGATAAAAACGGACGAAAACGTATAAAAACGGATGAAAATGTATAAATACGAACGAAAACGTATAAAAACGGACAAAAACGTAAAAAAACGGACGAAAACGTTAAAAAAACGGATGATGATGTATAAAAACGAACGAAAACGTATAAAAACGGACGAAAAATTAAAAAAATGGAAGAAAACGTAAAAAAACGGACGAAAACGGAAGCCACAGGGACCATAAGGACCATTACTGTAACTTTTCTAAGTGATAAAAAAGTCAAGGGATGACCCGTGAAAGTCAACGCAAGCCACAGGGACCATTCTTGTCAATTTTCAAAGTTTGAAACCTGGTAACCTGCTGGTTCCAGGTCATATTACGTACATTGCACCAAATTTGAAAGTAAATTGCGTACAATGACAATTTTGAAAGTTCCTTACGTACATCGTGTGTTTTGAATAAGTATATTGCGTGTTTTCAGCTTTCACCCTTATGTAAATTGTTCATTTAAAAAAATGAAACAAAAGTTTATTTCATTTATTAATAGATGAGTACCTGTACATAGCAACGGAATTTTATAGCGACAAATATATATAGTGATATTATGACTAAGTGTTTTGTATAACGGTTATGCATATAACTTATAAAAACATTTAGTAAATTTTTTTAATAAAAATAAAAGAATGGAAAATAAATAATATCAAGTTTTTAATATTATCAATCTCTTATCTACTACTTATAATGCATGCATAATTTTCTTAAATTGAAAGTTTACAAGTATAATTATTTGCCGCTATACACCGTCGCTTTGCGCAGGTATTCATCTAGTAAACTTTTAAATATAAAACCTAAATATTGAAAACTAAAGATGATGTGAGCATGTTTTATGTGTATAGTTAGTTTATAATGAATTAATTGTGATTTGATTTGATTTTGAATTTTATTGAAATTTATATGTAGTTCGTTAATATGGATATTTATAAATTAGAAAAAAGCAAGTTTCTATTTTTAAATTAGAAAGAATCAAGTTTTCATTTTTAATTATTGAAGGTTTAAGAAGCATTAAAGGGTGGATCAAGCAAATCATCTTACTCTTTTTTAAGAGTTTTTAAGTTTCAAGAATGAACGATAGGCAAGTAAGTTATCGATAGTTCGACGGTTGTTTAAAGACAATTCAACATTTGCAGCACAACATTTTTTTATTTTTATTTTTATTTTAAGAAATAACATGTTATGTACATTGGACCGTTTCGAGCATTATTGATGGCAGGCAATTCGATAATGTTCGTCGTCTAAACTTAGATATACGCACAAACTATAACACCTCTCTTGAAAGTAACCCAACACCATTTTTCAAATAAAAGTGTTACGCATACTTCTTTTCTATATTTTAGTCGTACTCTATTATAAGTTTATAATTTATAACAACGTCTCCATGTCTCCATAGTCAAATGTTTTCGCGTATCAATGAGTGTATGTTTTTTTTTTCCTTAAAAGGGATTTAGAGCAAACCTCTTTTTTTATCAATTATTGTTGTTTTGAATCTTTAGTCTCTAGATTAGTCCAATCGCTATATTATTAGTCGATCCAAGCATTCATCTTCTCAATCTTTTGCAACGTAACCTTCAAAATTTTCATACATATGATCATGAAACTCTTTTGAGCTAGAAATATAGTCCATGTAGCCTTTTTACTGTCATCATATAGTCAATAAACAAAAGATGTCATAAAGTGATAAGCAAGTCCTTTTTATTTTTGTGTTTTTTCACATCTATACTATGATAGGTCCCTGTTAATCTTTGTGTGCTTCTACAATTCTATGATGTGCTTCTTTTAACGTGGGTTTTTTAACATCGTTTTGACATTTAGAATGCTTGTTTTTATTTAGTTAACTAGTTTATTGACCCGTGAAATTTACGGGATTAAATGAAAACCGTGAAACCGATAAAAAATGTATTATGTAAAGACGGATTGTTAATCGATCAAGTAACCCTCCCATGAACATCACGGGGTTAAAAGGTAAACAATTAAGTCAGCCGTATATACAACAAAGACGGCATGTTAATCGATCAAGTAACCTCCCATTATCACGGGATTATAAGGTAAACAATTAAATCGATCGAAAATATACCAAAGACTACCTGTTAATCGATCAAGTAACCGTCCTATTTTTTTCGAAACAAATAGCGTTACAAACATGTTTTATTAAATCTTGTAAAGGAACCAAGAGTAACCCTCCCATTTTTGCATTATCAAAGCATAACTTCATTTTTTATAGTATAGCATTACTACTCATGCATGATTCTTTTACTACCTGTTAATCGATCAAGTAACCCTCCTATTTTTTTCGAAACAAATAGCATTACAAGCATGTTTTATTAAATCTTGAAAAGGAACCAAGAGTAACCCTCCCATTTTTGCATTATCAAAGCATAACTTCATTTTTTATAGTATAGCATTACTACTCATGCATGATTCTTTTAATGATATATTATACGGTTGTATTTCAAGAGTATAACGTCAACCAAATCATAGAAGACTCATGAAAAAAAAAAAAAAAAAAAAAAAAAAAAAACATGTTCAAGTTTCAAATATCGAATATTTACTTAGAATATTACATGGATGCAACATATGTCATCAATACTCTTCCACACATACCTCTTTGATGAGTTCTTTTGTAGCCGGCCATGGATCTTCTAAATCCTTCCCAATACAAAACTTGTTTATTCGACATAACCTGCCAATATTAGCGTTTGTTAATTTTGGTTTTGTATAATATGCTCTAATATATCCAATAAAATTGGTATAGGAAAGGCTTGATAGTGGATTGTACATAACTTTGATACATGTTTAGCTAACAAAAAGTGCATTGTCCAAAAGTTTGATCAAAAGTGTTGCCTGGACAAATAAAATTGGCAGGCACTTTCACCCATTGAAATCTGTTTCTCAACCTCTTTAGCCCTGTACTAAATGATTGCCTATTTGGACTTGTTCTCCAGCCATCTGATCCATCCATTTCATCAAACGGGTCAGATGTAAAATATAACAATAAATAGATCGGATTAGCAACTAATTAAGGAAATAAACTAGCTTCATGAGTTTCAATATGTTCAAAAAATCCATTTTGACCCATTACCTAACCCGCACTTTTACCACATACATAAAAATGTTGTAGAACTTCATTTTCATAATTAGAGTGAGTTTATAAATAAAAAGTTTACCAAATTTGAAAATGAAACACAAACTAAATCAAGTCAAAACTGCCACATATGGGTAAAATCCATGGATACCCGCTGCTCATATTTAGCATAATGTTGAAAAGATATCTCACTTGACATGTTGAAATAATTAGGTGTGCCAACTATTTTCTTGTATGTACGTAGGTGCTCCAGCAAGTTTAACATCTTGTTTAAGCAAACTTATGAATAAAAACAACCTGTGTGGTTGTGTCTACTTTAATGTTTAGGGAAAACTTCTAGACTGGCCTCTTTTGGATACTTAATGCCGTGCAAATTCTAACTCAAACTTGGCTTTCATCTAGCACACTCCAAGCCGGACTATAACCCACCATGATCACTCATATAACATTCACATAATGCCCCTTTTATGGCAGTAGCGTGAACCACATTTCCGTATTATCAAATCATATAGAAACATGTCCAAGATGTTAACTGATAACTGAAAAGAAAAAGCCCATCAATTCCACCAGCCAGCCCTGTTAACTCGTATACTTAAAGACGGTCGTTCTTTCTCTAAGTATGGTGAAACTCTGCGTTTTTCCAGATATGCCTTTGAGCATGGATTCGGCGGAATGCGCTCACCTGTCAATTCCATCATTAACAGAAGAGAGCTTTTGTATGCAATAGTTTTGTATGAGTTGGAAGAGTAAATTTTTTCTAAATTAAAATCGGCTTTGTCGTGTTAACCATACTTGTTAGAGCTATTATCCTATTACAAAATACAACCATCTCACACTCTAACTATGTCATTTTCAAGCAAGGTAAGATTTCAGCGGGCAAAGAAAACAAAAAAGGTCAATGTTTTATAATATTTGCCGATGAATCCTCACAGTTTCTCTTCAGTACAAAGTGTAAATGAGTTTCTCTTCAGTACAAAGTGTAAATGAGTTGTCATAGTATAGCTTACATACTCAAATGGTGCATTTGGGGCTTCAATCTATTTTAAATCATGAAGCACTGAACCATCCTCAAACAGCCACCATAGTTACTGACTACACCGATATTAACTACCATGTTCAAATTAAATATTTTTGGGGCTATAGTACAACTTTCTTCATTTTTTACTCTTTCTTTTTTATCTTGCATCACTGATGTATAATGTAGCTCGAGGATGCATCTACATACTTTAATTATAAGAAATAATAAGTTTATTAAGAATGATTACAAAAACTATATTCCTTACAGAATATTATAGTAGTGATTTCACTTCAGTTTCTAAGACTCATTATGTCTTTGAACTAAATATATTATATATACATTCTATATGTTACAATAGATAGACATGTTACAATAGATATGAAATAAATCAACCTTACCCCTACATGTGAATTTACATACTCGCACGTATTATTTGCATCTATACTACTACTATACGCTAAATCAGTGCATTGTAAACTTTGGCGTCCATATACCAAAAATGAATGTATAAGCACGGGTATTCACACATATTCTTTCTTCAAGTCTACTCGAGAGAGAGCGTATTCTCATCACTGTGATAAATTGTTGCTTTCAGAAGCATGAGTTGGAGTATGGTCAGTGTAAGACCAACCTTCTTTGGTTGGAATGTAGGATGGTAGGACCAAACTAATGCAACACTTCCAACTGTAACTGCAGCAAGAATTGAACCCCAAATCAACCTGTCTTGTCTTCCTTATTCGCCTAGCTCGTCGCGTTGTTTCTACACACAATACAATGACGAATTAAGAGGATTCAAGTCTGGAATGAAGAAAAGATAACAAAATTTCCAAGACTTACCGATTGTTTCTTGATTTCTCTGAGACATAACAATCTGTCCAATAATCTAGCAATTTCAATGTTCTTTGACTCTAAATGCGCTTTCATCTCTGGCTCAAGCTCCGCCTTAGCTTTTTCCCTACCGCTAGAATTGGATACAGAACGGATATGGTTAGCTTGACAGGATAATTCTTCTCCAATATCATCTAGAGTTTGGTTCTTCAAAAGTGTAACAGAATCAAAACAACAAAAAAATAATAAATAATAAATAAATAAAAATAAAAAATAAAATAAAAATAAAAAATAAAATAATAATAAAATAAAAACAACCAACCCATGTTTGTTCAAACGGGGCCTCAAAAGCTGTAGCATGAATCTGATATAGGAAGACATCTTTGGTAATTAGAAGGTTCACATAAATAGAAATGTCTGGTTTAAGTGGAAATGGCCTGATTTATGCATCAGCTGCTATCTTAGAGCGTGTTTGGGTACTTATGCCTTTTGAAAAAAGCCAGTTTAAAAAGCTTCAGCTCTATTCCAGCCTTCAATAGGCTTAGCCAAACACCCCTTAAAAACCCAGGTGTTTATGAAAATGCAGAAAATAATATTTTTAGATGAGCCAACATCTATCCACTAAATCTTAGCCAAATAATGGCATAACCAAAAGTTTCATTCGTTGATGTCGCATACTGGTCAAGCGACGTACTTGCCCTGTTGGGTCCTCATATATCCATACTTTCAGATATGCATTAATAATTTATAAACACTCAAACAAAAGAGCGGATTCATTATCTCAAGTTGACAATGTTCACATACCTTATTGTAATAACTTAGGTGAAGAGAAGATGACGATACATTTGCAAACATTATGTAACATGCTAAACCATTTGCAACCACAATATGAAAGAAGACATACCAGCCAATATATATGCTGCAAAGGCAAGCACCTTAGATTTTCATACACCAGTACATCGTCAAATGGTGAATTTGAAGGGTGAATCGCTATAAATAAAGCACTATATCATACTCAAACACCCATCGATATTAACTAAACGTTCACAGTAAATATTTTTCGGCCATTGCCCACCTTACTTTTTTTTTGTCCTGCTTCTAATTGTTGACGCATAACCTAACCTGAAGTTGCTATTGCTAACTAATTGACCAACATTATAATTAACTTGGTACTTTCTTTTGGGTCTCAAAATATGTTAATCATGAAACATAAAAGTATAGAATCCATTATTAATAATGAAACAAAGCGAAATCATTGAAATACTAAAACCAATTATAAACAGGATGGAACTTAACCAACCTAATAGTTAACTTGACTATCTTTATCGTCGGTTAGAAATAAGACAACATATAGAATTCATATATAGTCATTTAATTTAAAAGAAATATACATGAGTTGTAACACCCCAACCCGACAAGGGTAAAGATATCACAATAATGGATTCACATCAGATCAAAACAAAGCATACATCTTTAGTAATACAAAAATCTCAAAGGATTACAAATGAAATACTGAATCTACAAGGTTACAAATGAGAAATTCCAAAAACACTAATTCTAAAATACATTATCTTCTAGTCAACTCTAATCCAGAATAGCTATCAAATCTTCTAAGTCCAAAGGTACACTCTTCACTCATTCCCAGCTTCCTACTAAAACCTGCCGCAGGAAAAGAAATGCGGCTGAGCTACGAGAGCTCAGTGAACAGATATAACGGTAACAAAAGCAGTAATAGAGAGTAGTACAAATAAAACCAAAATACAGATCATACCGATACAAAATCAAAGCAAAAGGAATAAGGATCGGAATAAGGACAAAAGAAAAGAAATAAGGAAAGGAAACAATAAAGTTATAGAATAAGGGAAAACAGGAATCTATCACGAGCCCAGATAACAAATAATATCATAGCATACCAATATAATAAAACAAACCTGTGTAGAGTGATCAGCTCTCAGACAATGTGAAAGACGTGTATCGCACACACAATCAGTCACCAGGTATAATAACAGTAAACATATAACATAAACAGAGAACAGATCAAATCTAGGATGCACCCATACGCCCCCGCAGACAAATCAATAATCATAATCATAATGGCCATAGCAGATAATAAATAAGGGACGGAACAGGTCATCACTCTCCTGCCCTAGAGTCATGTCAAAGGTGCGTCAATGACATGGACATGAAACCCTCATGCCTAGTGATTGGCTCGGATATCAAACTGTAGGTCAAAGGTCAGATGTACTATCAAAATAATCAAAAGTCATCTCTTAAGGGTACATGGCAAAAGGTTCATGTCAAATAGTTCCGAAAGAAAAGTCAAGGTTCAAATCAAAGCTTAGGTTCAAATAATCTAAGTCATCAAATCAAATTCAAAGTCCAAATATCAAAGGTTCATGGTAAAGGGTTCACGTCAAGATATTTCAGAAGTAAATGACAAAGGTTCAAAATCCTTTAAAACGGTTTTTATAAAAATAATCTTACAAAATGATCTTCATAAAAATGGTCTTTTTAAAACAGTTTTTCATAGAGACAGTTCTAACCATAGTTTTCTGAAAACATTTTCATAAATAATCAAAAGGTTTTCTCATCCCCTTTACCATATCCAAAATATTTGGGTTCAAATCAAATCTTATCAAATTAAGTTTTATATCAAAGTTAAGTTCAGATTATAAGGACTATATCAAATGGTCCCGAAAAGAATTTCACAGGTTCATAATTAACGTTCTTAGCAAAAGTTCATTTTAGAGATTCTTGTCAAAAGTTCATTTAAAGCATTCCTTTAATAACGGATTTTCAATAAAATGATCTTTCAGAATAGTTTTCATAAAATAATTTTTCAAAACGGTTTTTCATAAAAACATTCTTTAAAACTAATTTTCACAAAAGTTAACAACTGTCATATAAAATAGTATCATATCACCATTCATAATCATTCTTTTAAAATAACTGATTTTCTCAAAACATTTTCAGGTCATAATTAAAAAGGTTTTCACATAACAGATTTTTATATCAGAGGTCGTAACAAAAGGGAATCATGAAAAAGGTTCAAAGCAAAGAGAATTATAACAAGGACATCAACTCAGCAGTTAAACAGGTCAGGACATGAAAGAGAGGTCATAGAAAGCTCACAAAACAAGAGATCACATGAAAGGTTCACAAACAGAAGGGAACATAGCAATGGTATAGGGAATCCTAATAAGGAGAATGAAAAACTGAAGGAAAAGGGAATGAAAAACCCTTACTGAAAAAGGGCAGAATATCTGTACCTTATTAGCAAAGCAAAATAAGCAAGACAAACACGGAACAGAATCAGGGCTCCTCCTTCTTTACACCTAAAGGAGTAGAAGACGGAATTATAAAGGATTCTAACTCAGATTACTATTTTTAATTTACCTTTTCATTTTAATAACTTTTTAAGTTTCTATAATTAACAGATTTCCATATTTAGTAAGATATTAGTACCCCAGATTAGGTTAAGTTCTTATTTAAGGATTTTTATGGAATTAAAGTACATTTTATCAAATTACAAAAGTTTTAGGGTTAATTATGACAAGTATACATAGTTTAGGGTTTTAATTGTAAATTCATATAATTCAAAGGTTTAAAATAAAAGTATCACAAGTCATCCATTTAAATACATAAGTTTTCCAGAATTACACTTTTAACCTTTAAGTTTCACAAATTACAATTCATACCCCTTTAGTTATTAGAAAAGTAACCATACAACACTTTTAAAAGTTCTTTACACTTTAACAGTTTTTAAGTATGGACTGGGCCTGTTTAAAATAAATTATGAATCATATTATATCTTCGAAATAAAATTCACCAAAATTCACAGAGCTACCTCAGTTCCCCTAGTATTTTACCAAATTTTTTCCATATTTTATTTACTTGTATGGGTACGAATGAAAAATCCTTTTTCCAAACCTGTTCCGGAACCGGATCAATTAAAACACCCGAAAAGTAATTAATCCTCAGCCCCATTTATAAAATTTATAAAAATCTAGAAAAATTCCAGTAACTAATAGACTCATCAAATATTACTCAGTTCAAAGGAAACCTTCTAATTCGTTACGGTTTGAAAATGAAAAATGGAAAACCCAGACTGTTTTTCCAGACATACTATTCCGATTTGACACTTAACTTTCCAAAAATCAAAAAGTGGTCTTCCAGGCCTCTAAAAATTACAAGGTTAATTTCTACAGAAATCTATTTCATTGAATTTAATTCTAGACTCAAAAACCACATAAAAACACTTAGTTATCATCGAGATTCGATTGATTAAAGTCGGATTAATATTCCTGATCAGCAGCAGTTTTATGATTTTATGTAAATAATTAGGGTTTCGCTTCAAAATTCGAATGGATTAAATCATGATGTGTATTGATTACCTTATTTGTGATACTAATAGAGCAGGAACACAAGATCAAAGCCTCCTTGTGGTTGTTTTGTGGATCGACAGCAGCAAACAAAGAGAGGCAGCCAAGAACTTTGTAGAGAGAGAGTTTAGGGTTTCAAAAAAATATTCGGCATATCAAAAAAATAAGGGAAACCGACCTATTGATAGGGGAAGGATGGGCCAAGCTTGAAGTATTATCATTATGGATTAAGGCCCAAAGGTTGTGCACAAGTGTCAAGGTCAATTCGGCCCAAAGGAAACGCATAAGGGAAAACGTGCGAATGTTTTATTAATTTCGACCCATATGAACTTTCTTAAACGTGCCATACTTTTATATTATAAGGTTTCCCGTAACATTTCGTATTTACTTTAGGTTATATGTTCATATCATATAATTTGGAGTCATAACATGTTGTATAACTCGAGTTTTAATTTATAGCGTATTTCATAAATTCTTAAAATTTTAAATTTAGAGGGCATTTTGGTCTTTTTACATGTTATCTGAATTTCAGGTATTACAACTTCTTCCCCACTAACAAAAAAATTTCGTCCTCGAAATTTACAGAAAGCAGAAAGAAAAGAGAACAAAAACAAAACAAGGACATACCATACTAATAGATGATAATCGGATTCTCTTGGAAGAGACGTAAGAATTACATAGGATTTTGACAGATATGCCATCCCCAGGATTTGATTTGACAAATCAGATTAGAACGTACAGGAATAGATTATCGATAACATCAATTGGTAGAAGTTCTATAACAGAACCTAAGATTTTTATCGGGAGTCCAGAGGTCAGTAAAATGCATGACGAGAATCCAGACGTATCAATTCGCATAACGGTGAAAGCAGATTACGCGTAAAGGTAGAATGAACTTAAAGTCTCACTAACGCAGATAACCTCAAACAGTTATCAGAATTTCTAAAGCTCTAAGGCACTTCTCGAAATATCCGTGCCCACAACAAGTGCACGTTATATGATGTAAGTATTATCACGTTGGCCAGACGTCATAATACTGGCATCATATAAATATGCCCTCATGATGGTCATACTTTATCTCAAGTCGTGAACAGAACAACTTATCTTAATCCACCTAGTCTTTCTATGGTCTCAGAGGTCATCAAAATCGAATACCCTAACTAAGAGGAGAACGAATCACTCGAAAGAGTTAACGGAAGTCCCAGAATGTCTATCCGAATTCGGTACTTCGTTAAAAGCATCAGATCATCCTTCATTCGTCCAAATTCACATAACAAAACCATCGCCCAACATACGCAGAATGCACAGAGCGGAATTACTAATAGGGAACCTAAATCATTCAAAGGATTTTATCATCAGGTAACCGAAATTTAAATAGGTCAAGAGGAAATGAATTACGTCATCCATAGCTTCATCCATCACATAATTAATTCTTCCAAACACAAACGTTCACTTCAGAATTTTCTTCCATTCAAAATCATGATCTCGATTTCCATTCTCAAGTCTGCTTCTGGTCTCAATTCATCTTAGTACAACTAAAATGAATAGAGAAGCAAGACTGCGAGTCTTGGACAGGTCTACTAGCACAGTTCGGAATTCGCCAACTCAGACTGCTGTCGTCACTGGATGCCTGGTAGTGGTGTCTGCTACAATCTCTGAACGCCAATCAAATCTACTCTTCCAGAACAAAGGTCATTCCATTTAATACGAAGATGGTCTACATGTTCCTCGTTCGTCTCAGAGCAAAAACATGCTGTCATACTATGACAATTGTCCAAATACTCGTGAAAACATGATTTTATTAACCAATACAACTGGCATTTATTTAAAACTCATAATGGTCACAACGAGTACGAAAACAGCTTCATGAATCACTTCAGGGAAAACTTCATATTTACATCACATCACCTATCTTCCTCTTTACGAATAAAACTGAAATGCTTCACGGAAGTTACTCTCAGTTAGCCATCTCCTATCTTAGGAGTTCTTGTGGTTGCTTCATCAGTCCTTCAAACATTAAATGAGGTCGTCTGATACAAAATTTAAAGGATAGAATAATTTAATCATTGATACGCGGCAATGAAAAGTGATTACGGTTAGAATTTCGGTTAGGTTTACGATAGTTGATATGCAAACGCAAAATTTCCTCCTTCTTCTTCATAAATTAATAGGATATTCAAAGGGAACACTGAGGTGGACAAAAACATATTACATCAGCTTCTTCAATCTCTCAACCAAAACAGTATCATGGTTCGTCAACTGGATAAGTTCAATGCCAACTCCATCTCCCGAGCAGTAGGGAATCAAAAAGGTTCATTAGAAACATCAGAAAATCGTACAGCAAGACTTCCAATGCCAAAGCTTTCTAAGGATGGATATTATTGGGTGTCAGGGAAAGGTTGTCATAACCAAAGTAGGATGAGAACAGATTTCAAGAGGTCTCATATCAGATATGGTAGTCTCTGGTGGCTTATAAAAAGCCAGTCAACCAAAAGGCCTCGAAATCGAATATATCAAAAGTAAACGGATCCGCAGAACGAATATGGTTATTAAACCAGACGGATAGTTCATATGTCGGAGTCAAGTACATGGTTCAGTATAGTGTTGAGGATAGATAAGCGAACAGTTCATGGTGTTGGAGTTTTATTAGCTATTTAGCATAAGTGTCAGGTAGGTTGCGAATAATCGGTAATACGAACATCGTATAATTGTCAAAAGTGAGGCGTAAGGAATATCAGTTATCAGCATCATCATGCTCAGTTAACAATCCCATACAGAGATAGTATTTGTATCAAATCCTTCCGAAGGAAACTGGTTGGCAGGCATGATTCGTAATTAAAAGAGAGGGAATAAACTTCCTATATCCATGGTTAATAATCACTAGAGTTCTCATAGGAGTAGTAATGGATTTTGCAAGACAGAGTAGTATCAGATGATACATTTATATCCAGCACGGTTATTGAATTTAGAGAATGGGTCAAACACCTTAGGGTTAAATGACCTTCGAAATGATCGGAGAAAACATCAAACTGTTTATCAAACAGGTCGGAAGTGAAGGTCAAAATCAGGTAGTGGCAGCAAAAGTTTAATCGGTAATCATGGCAAGGGTTCCCAAAGATTGTTTCAAACACCAAAGGTGAGACATAAGGGGATAGTCATCAGTATTAAAGGATCAGCCCATCAATCCTTATAAGAATAAAATCAAGGTTACTGATGAGTGTCTAAATACTCATCATTTTTACCTAATCTGAGCTGCCAAAACATCCAAAAACACTCAGAAATGCATCATAATACTGAAATTATCCCAGAATTTGTTTTATATGTTTCAGATGCAAAATGTTTAAAAACTGATGAAAAACGAACAAAGTTTGCTTAATTGGCAGTTTCAGTCCCTCAACTTTCAAAAGTTGTCAAAACTAATCCCTGGTTATTCAAAACATTGAAAAATTCACCAAAGGTCCTTTTGAATCACAAATAAACATATATAGTCCTTTGGTGTGAAGTTTCATAAAATTACAAGTTTAGTCCCTGAACTTTGCAAAATGGACAAAAATGGTCCATGGGATTTAAAAACTTTGAGAAAAATAAACTTTGGTCCTTGTGTTATTGTTTTGTGGCAGGTTTAGTCCCTTGAAGATAGTTTGGAAGTTTACAAGTTCAGCCCCTCAACTATGCAGGAATTACAAGTTTGGTCCCTATGTTTAACTTTAACCAAATCCGGATCAAACATTACCCATTAAATCCAAATCCTTAAATCCAATACCCATCCCATTTATCCTAACCCAACCCACAACAAAAACCCCAGCCCAATCCCATAAATAATAAACCCGGCCCATTTCTCTCTATTTAGCATAACCAGATGTTTGACTAGAGTCAAACTCTTCTCCTTCTTCCTAGTTACCCGCCCAAGCAGCTCAACCCACCATCCACCACCCTTATCCTGACACACCCACCCCTTATCTCTTCCCCTTATCCCTGCTACATGTCCTAAGCATTAAATGCTTCTTCCTCTCTACTCATCACCGGCCATGTGCAATTTTCCACTAACTCAATTTTCCCGCCAAATTGCCAAGTGGACAGCTGAGATCACTAGAAGGCAATTGAAGGGTTGGATTATGATCAGAGGTTGATGACAAAGGTTTCCCACCATAGTATAGTATAAATAGCAATGTATTGTAAGCAAATAAAGTAGTAGTTAATTTAGTTAAATCGCAATTTTCAATTTCAGTCTTTTAATTCTTGTAATTCTCAATTCAGTTTTAATACAAGCTCAGTTCAGTTTCTTTATTCCAGTTTCAAGTTAATTTGTACTCAACATTTGTGATTAAGTAAGTTTCAAGTTACATTGTTAAGTCGTATAAGCTATAATCTCATTAAGATCATCATAATAAACTCCAATAACCTTTACTATAAACTCACATAAGCTAATCATAGCTTCATGTAAGTTTATATAGCATTTACAGTTCTTAATGTCAATTTCGAATCAAGGTCAATGAAAGTCAACGAAATAGCTTAATAAGCTACTCTGGATCAATAAGCTGAAAATTGTGGAAGCTTATGGTTTAGTGGCTTCATGGGAAGCCTATAGGTTGTTCTTGGTCCCTAGTTCTTTGTCTCATTGCCCAGTTCGATTGTAAGCTTTTTCTAAGCTTTTTCTTGATTTTCCATATTACTATTTCTAGCTTGTTAAGTAGCTTATCATTATCATTTATTCCTTATCAGTAGTTCATAATCACTAGTAATTCAGTTTCTTAGTTTATTTCAGACTTGTTCTTCATTTTCACTATATATAACTCATAAAAGCCAAAAACATATAGAATAAGCTAGCTTAATTATAATCACTTCATTTTCATTCACAAGTTATTTTTATAGCTTAAGTGACTTGTTTGCTCCATTAGAAGTCAATTCGAAGCTTAAATAGAACCAGTTCAGTTAGAAAATCCAAACAGCAGGCCCTAAAGGGTTGTTTGGTTTAGTAACTGTCACAAGCCAAAACCTTAGTTTACTGTTGATTGACCATTTGGTCACATTTGCACAAGCTTTTCTAAGCCCTAAGAAGCTATTTTGAAACTCTAATCAGCAATAGAACTAGATATAGTACTTTTGAACCCACTGTGATCATAACAGTTCCTAGAAGGGTCAAATAAGCTCTCCAGAGCTTTAAGCTTATTTGGACCTTGCCTTTGGCATTTTTGTAGTCCATTTAATCCACTTAGTCAGTCCCTAGAACCCCACAACCTCTGCACAAGGCTACACAAAAAAATCAGCCACTTCTGCGAAAATCTGCACATTTTGCGTATTTGGCCATTTTTAGCAGATTTTCGTCGATTTTTCATTTCTTCGTCTTAAGGAGTTAGACCCTGAAATTTGGCACGCATATAGCTCCCAAGCTTGTGTACGTCTCCATATTTTTATTTTATTTTTTAGAATTTTTTAAACCAGCCGTTTGATGCCTTGAAAAGTGCGTTTTCTGCCATACACAACAGAAAATTCAGCAGTACTTTGGCTTATTTCGAGCTTTCCAGCTTATTCCATTAGTTTTTCTCAGTTCCTAAAGCTTATTCATAGTCATATCAGTCCATTAGGGAAGTTCCATAAGCCCCCCAAACCCCTTTTTGCAAGTCTAAAAACCAAAATTTGGGATAGCAACTCAGTTAAGCAGACTGCATATTTCAGTCCTTTTTTGGTTATTGTGAAACTTTGAGATTTTTTTTTACTTCCGCACCATAAGCTCAAATAAGCTAATTTCCCTTTTTATTTCCCTTTAAAACCCCACTAGCTCAATGTATAAGGAATTTTTAGTTCGATTTTTGCAAAACTTTACAAGGCCTAAACCTAGCCTCAAAAATGAGTCAGTTGGTACTGGGGGCAGGGCACCCTAAAACAGTACCTATAAACCATAAGCTCTTTCGGGGCTTATTTGGCTTATTCAAGCCCGCTTATCCTACACCATTGCTTCTTTATGTTCATCCA
>CP139506.1:380026846-380042286 GCA_021014915.2 Artemisia tridentata subsp. tridentata
ATCATGTAAACCCGGGTTTAAAACTACATGGTATCCCCGGGGCTTTTCCAAGACGATGTTTGGGGTAAAGCATAAGAGAATTATTAATTTTAGCCCCCTTTTAGAGCAAAAGGGTGATGAAATTTGGGTAGTAAAATTAAAATGGAATGCATTAAGGTTGGGGTAAAAAAATTTTCTTTACTATGACTCTTGTTTAATGCATCCACTAATGACAAGGAATAAAACAATTGTTGTCTAAGCTAGAGAATAAGTATAAAGAGGGAAACACTTTTTCCACGTTAGGTGTATGGCACATATAATTAACCTAATTGTGAAAGAGGTTTTAAACCCTCTGAAAATTTATCATCTTGAAGGGTATCCAAAAAGGGGTTTAGATATATTAACATTAAACCCCCAAAGGTTTAAAAAAGTTCAAAGTTTGAAAGAAAGAAAAAATTTGGTTGAATCGGTTTTAAGGGTTTTTGTGGGAGATTGTCCAACTAGGGGGGAATTTTTCCCACCTATGAAATGTTGAAAAGGGCCCGTGGATTTAAAAGGACATATTTTTTAAGTATAAAAGGTATTGATACTAGTTATGAGCGTGATTTAGATGAGTTCCCGGCCCTGGGGGGTTTTTTGGTTTTGCAAGACAAATGGTTAGTTTTCTAAAAAAATTCAAGGATAAGACGGTAGGGGTTTGTCGGCATTTTACAAAACCTTTAGCTCATAAAATTTTTTTGGTGAGCTCTTAATATAGATGACCATCTACGTAAATGGGAGGGCAATGCTCAATTTTTTTTTAAATGGCCGCGTCAATGAGAAAGAAATATGATAAGTATTGGGGCAAGTTAGATGAGCCCCAATGACTTCATTTTTAACTTTGCCGTTCTCTTGGATCCAACTTTAAGAGAGTCTTTATAAGACATTGTTTTAGAAGCATCATTATGAATACCATGAACAAGCCATTGGGTAAAGCTGAAATTGACAAGAAGGTGGTGCTATGTTGGTAGATCTTGAGAATAGGATGGATGAGTTGTTTATGGTATATGAGGAAAGGTTTTCCAAAGCGGGTCATAATTCGGGTTCTCAAGAAACAACTAAGCAAGAATATGTTGTTATGGGCCAAGGGAATGGTTTCGTCTCTAAGTTTCGTTTGGAAGAAGATAGTAGTGATTTTGAGAGTGAAACGGAATTAAAAAGGTACCTAAAGGAACCGAAGTTGAATTGGTCTCCCTCGTATGACATACTTAAGTGGTGGAAGCAAAATGAGGAGCCGTTCCCAATTGTAGCTCGGATGGCTAGAGGTAAATTTAATGGCTTTTCATTGTATTTGACTTTATTTTGTTAAATTGTTATGTTTCATTAATATTTTAAACTTGTTAGATATATTGGCAATACAAATTTCTACCGTGGCATCCGAGTCGTCATTTAGTACGGGTGGCCGTGTACTTGACCCGTATAGAACAAGGTTATCACCACAAATAGTGGAAGCTTTGATTTGTACACAAGATTGGGTGAAAAAGTCAAGTAAGCCTATATTCGAAGACGAATTAAAGGATATCTTAAATGATGATGACATTGCAATTGGTAAAATTCAAGTCGTACTTCTTTTGTTTCTTAAAAGTATATGTATATGTCTGTGTGTTAAATAATGGGCGGTTAACTAAACTTTTTTTCTTCATTTTATAGAGATGGAAGCGGCGATCAACAAGCAAAACAAAAAGGGAAAAGAGAAAGTAACCCCCGAAGCTTAGGTAGTTTGACCCATTTTTGCTGCAAGTATATATATACATTTTCTATTTTCTGCAACATATATACTGATATTTCTGCAACATTTTCTGTTTTCTGCAACATATATGATGTGAAGCTGATAGTAGTGGCGTGGCTGGTCTGGTACTACCCTAAGATTGGTGAATGAAGAGCAAGCTTGATGATCTTATTTCCCCTAAGAAATCTAGTAATTTGTTGGAATAGTTTAGTAGTAAATTGACAAACTGATCTTGGTGTAATCTTTGTTGGAAGTTGGTTTCTCTGCTCCACTCAGGGATATTAAAGTATTGATCTTTTTGTGAGCAATTTATGGATTCTTAAAATAGTATTTTAACATAGATATCTGATGCACAAATGAATGTACAGCTTCTATATTGTCAAAACATTAAGTTGTTGTTGTAATCACTGTACTTGCAAATTGTATTGTTGAAAGTTAGAATCACAAACCTTCTTGTGTCATAGCAGACTTTTGGAAACATTATAGAATAGATAACAAATATAATGGTTATCAAAAACATTATAGAACATGCTAAATGGTTACAAACAATAAGTTAGTGCTAGCTGTGAAATTCGGTATCAAAAAGGTATAGAACCGAGAATATCGGTACCGAACCAGTACCGGTTTATTGAATTCGGTACGGTATCGGGATTTGATTTTGGGTATTCATCGGTTTCGGTACGGTTCGGTACCGGTACCATACCGAACTCATCCCTAGTACAATGTAGTCAATACGACGTAGCATTCTAATGTATTAAGCCGAGGAGAATGGGCTAAAGCACCATAAAAGGCCAACGTTTTTTGGGCTAACGTAGGCCCACAACTAATTTCGCCAGCTGCGCTAGAAAGGAACAGTGGGACGACGTCGTAGTAACACTTATAAATAAATCGAGCTTTATGCAGCAGTTCTTAGGCTCAGATTTCTAAACCAAATAGGGCGCAAAACATTTTTGCCTCTACCATGGCTGCAAAGAAACACGGTTGCATAGTAATGCCATCCGGTACTTGCCCCGCCAAGTTATGGAGACAATATTTAACACCCTGTTTCATTTGTATCAGAAAACAGGCAGTAATCATCATAGCCACAACGAATAAGCCTACTAAGAATCATAAAAAGAGGATATGGCCAGCATGGCTGCAAGCCTAGTGGCTTGCCCCGCCAAGATATAGACCAACTAAACTTTAATCCTCTTATCTTGCAGACTGACAAAGTGCAACAAAGTCTATTGATCTTTGCAAAGACAATCACTGATGTTATACCATAAAAGCCATCGACAACGCAATGAAAAGGTTTGTCAATAGCTGTTGTTCCAACATAAAATAAACCTACAAAAGAAACATGGTAAACAGTTTAACAACTTTTACAAACCACATAGAATAAACACATAACAATTCGGTTATCAGGTAAGAAAATAACGTACAAAAGCAAAATTACTTTTGACATAAAGTATTCTATTTGTATGAAGGAAAAAAAAAAAAAAAAAAAAAAAAAAAAAAAAAAAAAAAAAGCTAAAAAAAAAAGCAATGAAACACAATCAGCCAACTGATCCAGTGGAATCATATATACCATAGAGCAATAACTGTGTAGCAAAATAATAACAACAACAAAAACTTAAATATAAAGCCCAAAAATAATCAATCAAGCAAAAACATACAGGCCTAAATCGACTAACAGCAGCAACAAAATCCAAAACCTCAAAGCATAAAATCAGCAAAATCGACAGTTAAGTGCAACAAAACCCCAAATCTCAAAGCATAAAATTAATGACCCCGATAATTAAAACGCTAGATGTAAAGTCCACACAACAACAACAACAAAACCCTAAATCTAAAATAAATCAACCGACAATGACCCCGATAATTAAAACCCTAGATGTAAAGTCTACACAACAACAACAACAAAACCCTAAATCTAAAATAAATAAACCGACAGCAGAAACCACAGAAACAAAACCCTAAAACTAAAAGCAAAGAATTAGCAACAGTGAAAACCCTAGCTGAGAAATGCTATGCGTTTAAGATAAGCTTATAAATTGTGAAATCCGAACATGTGTGTATAATGAAAGCGACACTGTACCTATAATAAATGGCTTAATAACAACCACACAAACACATACGATCGTATAGTTAGATGCGAAAGTACGATGCAAGCATACGAACCGATCTACGGAGAAATGGCAAGGCAAGTGCACGTGCACGCTTTACTGAAATACAACCCCCACCACACGATTAAACAGTTAGGTAGGAAAGTACTATCTAACTTAATAACAAAGTAGCGACAAAAACAGGGAAGCCGAGGAGAATGGGCCAAAACTGCAAAAAAGGACGGCGTATTTTGGGCTAACGCAGGCCGCAGGCCCACAACTAATTTCGCCAGCTGCGCTAGAAAGGAACAGTGGGACGAAGTCGTAGCCGCTGCTCTATAAGATATATATATATAATCATAGTTACTAACTAACTCATAGAATTATGCCCTAATAACATAAGCATAAGCAGAGTTATGGTTTACCAAATTTGGGTCGACTTCCAAAGACGTCGAGAGCTATATTTTACTTTTAATCAAATGGACCAATACTTATTCTTACGTATGGATAATTTTGGGTTGCGGCTTGACTTAAAAAACATTACACATATATTTGCCATTTGGTAAATTTGAGTGGGCCTCTCCCTCTTTCTTACCTTGCAAAATTCTAGTGTGATTAGGGTGTGCAGAATTCCAAAAAAAACCGAAAATGAAAACCGAAACGAATTGAAAAAAACAAACCGAAATTGTAACTAAACCGAATTTGCCAAATCTAAATTGAACCGAATCAAATATTCGATTTTCGGCTTGGATATGATTTTGGCAAAATAAAAACCGAACCGAACCGTGGTTGACTAAATCAAAGCAACATCTTTCAAACATGAGCTCGACTTGTTATATACTGAGAACTCTGACTTGTTATATACTGAAACCTTCGGTCTATTGATACGTGAGTGACTTATCAACCTGGAGTTTGTCGGTTCAAGTCTCATTGTAAACACTGCTGCAAGGTATTATGTGTGAGATATCCTTGTATAAAAATTCTGACTATATATAAGTAAGTAGTTTATTAAATAAGTTAACAAAGTAAAATGATCAATAAGGCGGGGATAGCTCAGTTGGGAGAGCGTCAGACTGAAGATCTGAAGGTCACGTGTTCGATCCACGTTCACCGCATTGTCACTTTTTTTTTTCAACTACCTTTTTAACTGCTTTAACTAAAAATCCACAAATAAAACCTTTATTTTTGGCAGCACTTTGTTCATACTTCACTTCAGCTGAAAAAATTAGCTCATCATTCAAATTTGGTAAGTCTTTTAACCTTTTTTATGTTTTTATAACTTTATGCTCACCAAGTGTTTGATAAAATGCCTCAAAGACCAAAACCCTGGAAAACCCCTTATTTTGTAATCAATTTTCTGTTTTTTAGGGGGTGTTTGTTTAAGCTTATTTGTGGGCTTATGAGCTTATCTGCTCTCGGCTTATGTTTCATAAACCCAAAATTTTCCAGCTTATTTTGAGACTTATATAAGCTTATTATGATATAATAAACTGATATAATAAGCCCATAAGTCTCAAAATAAGCCGGAAAATTCAGGCTTATGAAATATAAGCCGAAATCAAATAAGCTCGTAAGCCCACAAATAAGCTTAAGCAAATACCCCCTTAGTATTTGCTGATTTGGGTTTTGATTGCAGTGAAATTTTGGACTAATTGTTTGTGTTCAAGGTTTTTAAGACCTTCAATGGAGGCTGATAGGTAATACTTGTTTTTGATATAGCGATGCTTTTATAAATAGTGGGGTGGTGTTGAATGATTGTGATTGATTTTGTAGGTTGAATTCACCGCAGACATCTGCTGTTTTGTTTGAAGTGTTTGGCTATCAGCTGCAGTTTTCGCAGGTACATGACGGGCTAATTGACTGTTTTTGGTTCAGCATGTAAATGTGATTTTTATTTGGAAGTTGTTTGTTTTTTTATTAGGATCCAAATTCTAAGCATTTAGGGACGACGGTTTGGGATGCTTCAATGGTATTAGTCAAGTATCTGGTAATGTTTATCATTCGTACGATATTAGTTAATTCATTGTAATCTTGTAGGGTAAGTTATTGCACGAATGTATGCTTATCAATGAAAACTATCGACTTTATTTTGTAGGAGAAAAATTGTAGGAAGGGGAAGTTTTGTCCATCTAAATTAAAAGGAAAACGTGCTATTGAACTCGGTGCTGGTTGTGGCGTTGCAGGTTTTGGTGAGTTATGATGTTGTACCTCTCCCAAACGTTTAAATCGGCGGGGACACCCTGACCCGTGCACCCCTTTGGGTGCTGGCTGGCCCTTCCAAGGACCTAGCCCAAGGCAATGAGCACCTGTTCTCGTGAGACCTTTAGCGGACCTTAAGACCTAAGACCTATTTCTCCAGAGCCCTCATTGACTGGTCAACTGGACGTTTGGGGTGGGGGAGTAATACCACTGGGGCAAATGCCCCAATGGTAGTTATAATGTTATCCTTATACTCATGATAATGAATTGGTGATTTGTATCATGTTTGTTGAAACCTATGTGACGAGCTCTAAGTTTTTATTTTTTATTTTTTAGGCATGGCATTGCTTGGCTGTGATGTTGTTTCGACTGATCAAGTTGAGGTTTTGCCGCTTTTGATGAGAAATTGTGAACGTAATAGTTCGAGAATTATGCAGATGAATCCTGATGCAGGTTCTTGAATCTTTTTATTGTGTTTCATTGCTTATGCGTTCCTTTCATGGTGTGATTCGTAGAGGTAGCAAAACGGCGAGTCAAATTGGTTTAATAAATGTGTCAACACAGATTATACGGTTCAAGTCGAGTTGGGTTGACCCCTAAATTGCCTGATAATTTTTATTTTTATTAATTTTGCTATAGATGGTGTAAAAGTACCACTACATTACTATTACTATTACTATTTTTTCTTATTTTTAATATTTAGGAGGCTTTGTCCATTCAAAATACATTGTCGGTGACTTTGAGGCCATTTTGACCCGTTTCCTTTTTAGTTTATTTCTATTTTTTTTTTTTTTTTTGAACGGCATAGCTTATGTCTATTTATCCATTGGACAGAAAAGATGACCCTGGGATCTAGCTTCCAATACCTGACTAACACTAGGGTGTTGTGTTTTCATAGATTCAATCGGATCCATTACTGCTGCGGAGCTGAGCTGGGGTAGCAGTGATCATATAAGGGCACTTGATCCACCTTTTGACTTCATTATCGGCACTGATGTTGTATGTTGACCTAAAACCAGTGCCGGGTTATGTGCATATGTTTAACCATTTCATTTCTTCTACATTAGAGTTTGTGACAGCTTTAGTATTCGTGTCTTTGTATTACAAGGTGTATGCCGAGCATCTCTTGGAACCGCTGCTGCAGACAATGCTTGCATTATCCGGACCCAGAACTACAATTTTGGTAAGTATTCATGTCAAGAACATCAAATCACTCTCTCATGCGATATTGTGCACACACGTCTCTTACTAATTTTCATTTTGTTGTAGATTGGTCATGAAATTCGTTCAACAAATGTGCATGAACAAATGATTGAGTTATGGAAGAAGCATTTTGAGGTGAAAACAGTACCCAGATCGAAGGTAGATTTTCCAACTACAATGACTTTTTAAAATGTTCATCATCTTTAAGAAAATGATCAAGATGGTATTATTTATACATATACTCCATAGATGGACATCAAGTACCAACATCCAAGCATACAACTTTACATCATGACATTAAAGACTACAGAAGGAAACACAAGTCTTGGTCCCCTCATCGAAAATGGTGCAACAGAAAAAACTGAAAACGATACTAGTAGCAGAGTTGAAGATGAAGTTGATAATGAAGTACCAACAGAACCCCAAAATCTGAGTGATTGGGAGGCAAGAAGATACGGGGCCATGGCTGCTCGGCTTCTTCGAGACATCAAGATAACTTGATCCAATACTGCTTTAAACATGGTATTTCGTTTTTTTTCAAATAAGTGCTAAATTCTACAAAATGTCAGCTCTTTTTGTTTACTACGATTATAAAGTAACGAGTTGATATTAAGTCGAGAGAAATTATATTGAAGAGACCCGAGTCTTATTATACATGATCTGATGCATAACATGACTTCCATTGAAATTAGTAAAAGAACTTGAGTTTGAGATTGTTTTACTCTTCTTGTTCCCAGTTATAGAAACCATATCATATGAAGTCCCAAATAAGCAACCAACAGGTCTGCCGCCCAACCTTAGGCTATGAGTTTTAACTGTTGGGAACTGTAACAGCCTCCTATATCCAACTGTGGTCCCATTCAAAACTTTCCTCCATTCACCGTCTTCATTGACAACATCTACGTGAAACTTAACAATCCTCTGCCCCTTTTGAATCGGTTCTTGCACTTGTATAACGTTAAAACTTATAGATTCATAAAAGTCCAGATATATTTCCCAGTGGGATTGATCCTTACTCTGAGCCCAATAAGTAAAAGTACCTTCTTCAGTGATTAAACGAGAGGTGAACCTTGTATGATTAGAACCACCTCTTGTACTACTAGCAGAAACAATAGCATCTTTCGCTAGATTATATGAAAAAAATGAATTTTTAAGGTTAGTAAATTCTTTAAGCACTTTGACGTCTTCTTCAGATATGAGGCCTGATGAATTTGGTGGCACGTTTAGTGGCAAAGGACAATTTCTCCCTACCGAATTGTGGTATAATTCAAGTAGATCTGTTGCAGATTTAGGAAGCTCGGATGGATGCCAAAACCAACCTGACCTTATGGAAACATCACATTCAGGTGGTACCCGATCATGTCCTAGTGGATCTCCACCTTGTAAGTACCTGTCAAAATACATTGGTAACAATTAACTTAAACCATGAAGATGCAAACTGCAATTCTGAAACTTAGTTTACAAATAAACAAGACTGACTTGAGATCAGGGCCGCCACCAAGGGCGGAAATGCTCCGATTGAAAAGTGACCAACAAGTAGTGCTTGCATAACCTTCCTCGTTGCCAACCCATCTGACGTCTGGACCATAATTCGAGAATATGACCGAACCAGGCTGCAGCTGGTGGATCAGGCTAACCAAATTCTCAAAGAAATATTGCATGTCTTTTGCACCTTCTCCTTTACCAGAATCTTCAAACACTTGCCTTTACATTCCCATATCTGTTACAGTCAAGTGATGATACAAAGGAAAGCTAACATGTTATAAAGGTATAATGTCCACTAGGCCACCCAAATATCAATTTGGTTTTGTTTATGTTAACTTAGAATAGATGACGAAAATCCCTTAAAATGGCATCTATACTGCTAGTGAGGTATCAACATGTCACAAGTTAATAGTATGTTGTTATACAAGTTAAAAAACCAGGGCTTTTTAGTTGGGATTAGGGTCATTTGACAGTCTTTGCCTCTATGTTTTTTACCGGAGTTGGCATAAGTGATACCTAATGGATACTCAAGTGGCATGAAAGGCTGTTTTATTATTTAGGTGTGATTAGTGACTTAGAGTAGCCGTTAAAAAAATGCTAAATGCAACCAAGTAATATAAAAACGCAATGATACATTTGTCACAAATTTGGATTGTGTAATGATACTAAATTCAATGGTGTCAAAAACCAAGAACTTAAGAACATGGGTTATCAATGACCAGATAGTATAATATTGGTATATTACTGGCTCAGAAGTCAGAGCTGGTTGCCTGGTTTGGTTTTAGACCATAACATGAACAAGACAACCTATGATCATGTCAGATTCTTTCACATGAATTGCGTAGTTCATTAAAATGAAAATAAATTTGGTTTGAGAACGTGTTTTGCAAAGAACTAAGTCCAGATGCTTGCTGAGATGAAAATACGTGGAAAGCGATGATGACTTCCACTGATTAGGCGTTACAATGTGATGCAATTGTTCTACAATAGATGCATGATCGAGGCGGTTTTTTTATTTAATTATTTTTCCATAGATGGACATCAAGTACCAACATCCAAGCATACTACTTTACATCATGACATTAAAGACCACAGAAGGAAAAACAAGTGTTGATCCCTTAATCAAAAATGGTGAAAAGACTGAGAACAATGTTACTAGCAGAGTCGACGACGAAGCTGATGTTGAAGTACCAACAGAACCCAAAATCTCAGTGATTGGCAGGCAAGAAGATAACTTTGATTCAGTACTGCTTGAAACATGGTACTTTCTTGAAATTACATTGAGCGACACTATATTGAAGAAACACGAGTGTGATTATACATGATCTGATGCAGAACTTGACTGCCATTGGAATTAGTAACCGGGCTTGAGTTGGAGGTTGTTTTACTTTTCATGTTGTCAGTTATTGAAATTGTATCAATGTGAAGTCCCAAATAAGCAACCAGTGGGTCGACCTAGACTTGTCGATCACAAGTCTTAATCTCTGAGTTTGTACACTCAGAAACTGTAATAGCCTTCTGTATCCAACCGTGGTCCCACTCAAAACTTCCTTCTAGGAGCCCAGTAAGTGAAAATACCTTCATCAATAATCAAACTAGGGGTGAACCGTGCATCATTGGAACCACCTCGTGTGCTACTAGCAGAAACAATGGCGTTTTTCGTTAGATTATATGAAAATATTGATCTTTTGAGATTAGTAAACTCTTTTAGGACTTTAATTTCTTCTTCAGATGTGAGACCTGATGAATTTGGTGGCACATTTAGCAGTAAAAGACAGTTTCGCCCTACCGAATTGTAGTATAATTCAAGTAGGTCTGTTGCAGATTTAGGAAGTTCGGATGGATGCCAAAACCAGCCTGGTCTGATGGAAACATCACATTCAGGTGGTACCCAGTCATGGCCTAGCAGATCACCACCTTGCAAATACCTGCCAGAATACATTGGTAACAATTAATCAAAAGCACTCAGATACGGACTGCAAGTCCGCAACTATGCAAAATAGCTTTGAAATCAAAAAGACTGACCTTAGATTAACGAGGCCAGCAGCATCGCTTTGATTGAGTAGTGACCAACAAGTGGTGCTTGCGTAACCTTCCTCATTGCCAATCCATCTGATGTCTGGACCAAAATTGGAGAATATGACCGAACCAGGCTGCAGCTGTTGGATCAGGCTAATCCAACTTTGAAAGAAGTATTCCGTGTCCACTCCTTTCCCTTTACCTTTATCTTCAAACACTTCCTTAACATTCCCTTATCTGTTACCAATCAATGAGGGAATAATGTATACATAGGCCACCCAAATGGGAAAGCAACATGTATTGCAGACTGTATGAACGTAATTTTGGTTTTGTTTATGCTAATTCCGGCCAAAAACTTACCACGGCCCACATGATAGAATTGCCTCAAAAATTCAAAAATGATACTTGTACCTTGAATGAGGTGTCAAGATGTCATAGATCAATGATGTTTGTAAAATACGGAGAATAAACCTAGGCTTTTAACAAGATCATTCCATTGCATATAGGATCGCAGACGAGTTAAGCTTTTATAGAGTTACTTGAGTTCCTTTGGCTAATTCCTTTAGAACATGAGCTCGCCATATATAACTAGCCAAGCTCAAGCTTCAAGCGTTATGTAACACTTATTTGTTTTTATGGTTTGATTTTATTATATATTAACTTTGAAAAAAAAGTTTTTAATTTGACTTTTAATCCGTATTCTGATAAAAGCCACTACATGTTGCAACCAACCAAACCATTCTCATAATTTACACTTTTATTTGTTACTCTACCGGTCTTAAAATAATTGTCTACAGATAAAATAACACACAGTTGAAGAAAATTGCAATCATTATACTATGCCACTAATAAAATTTTATCTATACTTCTTAAACGCTTCTTAAAAATGGACACTCAGCTCGAGTCATACCGAAATGAAAAGACGAGATTATTTTCATTTAATTAACAAAAATAGAATGTACCTAGTGAGCAATTCAGTCATTTGAGCCATGTAATACTCATTATACTCCAGTGTATCCCCATAAGTAACTTCATGTCTATCCCATGGAAAGATATAGTCCTAAGTCAATCCCAGCTTTATGAGCAGCATCAGCTAGCTCACCCACCACATCACCCGTACCATTTTTCCATGGACTAGATTTCACGCTGTAATCAGTATATTCACTAGGCCATAAACAAAAACCATCATGGTGTTTTGCAGTAAGTACGACTCTAGAAAACCCGTTTTCCTTAGCCACATTGGCCCATTGGGTCGCGTTTAAGCTAGTCGGGTTAAAAACTGATGGGTCGACATGGCCAGAGCCCTATTCGTCGCCTGTAAAAGTGTTGAGTCCGAAATGAAGGAAGAGTGCCATTTCTGAGAGCTGCCATTTGAGTTGACGTGCAGTTGGTAAGGGAAAAATGGGAACGGATGGGGGTTCTCGTAATGAATCGGTAATGGTTAAGTGAGAAATGATGCTAATGATGATGATGATGATGATTGTTATTGGTTTCTTCATGTTTTCAGTTTTTGTGAGGTGTTATGTTTCCATACTGATGTTTCCATACTGACCTTATATTACTAAGGTTTGTGATCTTATAAAACACACCTACCTACCTCCCACTTACTGTACTAAATATAAACATGGATAACACCATCCGCACGATATTGTTTAGATCAGTGTGTGAGGGGCAGATTCTGAACTCAAGCCCACCAGAGAGGTTATCGAAATACACTACCCATAATGCAGGGCCTCACTTCACAATCACTCAATTCCACCTGAGCTCCACATCAGCCTCGTCCCTCCCCTCTCACTAAGACACTAACCACTCAATCTCCCGCAATAGTTTATCTCTCCTCCATTGCTAATAACCCATTTTTTATATATAATATAAACACGCACGCACACTGACACACAACACTCTCGCACACACACAAACACAACTTGCTTGAGTTGCTTTACTCACGTCACAAGCCTCACGCCAGCCAGCAAAAACAGCTGAGTGAGGGGGAGAGTGTGATGCACCTAAGGCGCGAGTGGTTGTGTCCATGTTGGTCTCAGGCGTGAGTTATGGGCACTCTCATGATAATTTATCTCCACTATTAAAACTTCTTGGCTATTAAAACATGGCCATAGCCCCAATCGTCGCCCGTAAAAGTGTTGGGTCCAAAATGAAAGAAGAGTGCAATTTGTGATAGCTGCCATGCAAGCTGGCTCAAACTCGGTAAGGGTAAAATGGGAATTGGTGGTAGTTCGGGGAAAGAAGTGATAATCGTGAAGTGACAGAGGAAGTGATAATCGTGAAGTGACAGAGGATGCTAATGATCGATCATGATGATCAATGGGTTTATCGTAATGTTTCGGGTCATTGGATTGGAAAGATGATGCTGATGGTCGAGTTTCCTCATTTTTAGTGTTTTATTTTATCTGTTAATGGTCATTGATGTATGTCACTTTTAGAATATACTCATACCGAGCAGGATATGTACGAGACTGTACCGTACAGAAAACGTGTTTCACAAAGAATGCAACGCTGCAGTTATTAGTTACTCGCCATTATAAAACACAACATGATGAAATTACATTCACTATAGACTACTGTATATCTTATGATAGTTGCCGCTAAGGACTTATCTTATGATATACCTGGTAACAGATCGTTACAATTTGATGCAACCATAAACCTACAAAACATAAAATCTTTACTTTCTGTAGCTGTTATGCTGACACAGCTGCCACATCATATGCTATAGACATTCACAGAAAGAATGCAATGCTGCAGTTATTAGTTACTCGCCATTATAAAACACAACATGATGAAATTACATTCACTATAGACTATATCGAAGAAATTCGAGTGTGATTATACGCGATCTGATGCAGAACTTGACTGCCATTAAAATTAGTATAAGAGCTCGAGTTTGAAGTCCTGTTACTCTTTGTGTTCCTAATTACAGAAACCGTGTCAACATAAAGTCCCAAAAAAGCAACCAACGGATCCGATCTAGACTTGTTGATTACAAGCCTTAGGCTCTGTGTTCTTACACTTGGGAACCGTATTAGCCTCCGGTATCCAACTGTGGTCCCGTTCAAAACTTTAGACCATTCACCGTCTTTATTTACAACATCTACATGAAATTTAACAATCCTCTGTCCCATTTGGATCGGTTCTTGTATTTGTATAACATTAAAACTCACTAATTCTTGAAAATCAAGATATATTACCCAATGAGACTGATTCTTATTTGGGGCCCAATAAGTATAAATACCTTCTTCAAGGATTGAACGTGGGTTAAATCGTGTATCATTATCACCACCTCTCGTGCTGCTTGCAGAAACTTTAGCTGCTTTCGCTAAATTATATTCAAAAATTGAATTTTTAAGGTTAGAGAACTCTTTGAGTACTTTAACGTCTTCTTCAGATATCAAACCTGATGAATTTGGTGGCACATTTAGTAGTAAAAGACAGTTTCGCCCTACAGAATTGTAGTATAACTCAAGTAGTTCTGTTGCAGGTTTAGGACGCTCGGACGGATGCCAAAACCAGCCGGGCCTAATGGAAACATCGCATTCAGCAGGTACCCAATCCTGTCCTAATGGATCTCCGCCTTGTGAGTAGCTGGTATCAGTGTCACCAATAGCAGCATTGGACCTATTGAAGGGTGACCAACAAGTGGTGCTTGCATAACCACCTTCGTCACCAACCCATCTGACATCTGGACCAGCATCAGAGAATATAACTGCACCAGGCTGCAGCTGGTGGATCAGGTTGAACCAGTTGTCGAAGTAGTACTCCATGTCTTTCTCTCCTTCCCCTTTTGCACCATCTAGCCATACTTCCTTTAGAGTCCCATATCTGTTACATTCAACTATCAACTAATCAGGTGATGCTTGATGTTGCGTTATGAAACTGATTATGGGGATTTTCGGATTGCTTATTTAAGTGTTTATCTTTGCTTGTTGTGTTGTTCTAAAGCACATAGCAATCCCAGACACTATATCGAAAACTACTTGTTATGTGCTTATTTTATAGGGATTACGCTATTGAAAATAAGTAGGTTACAACTTACAAGCACTTTATTGACCAATCCCCAAACACCCCCTATGTAACAAAACTGGCAGAGGACGGTGTTTGTATGAAGTTATGATAACAAGTTGTACCAATTATCTAAAGATTCACATATCATAAAAATCAAAGTATTTTGTCACGTCTACTCCTAAACTGATCATCCATACATTTTGACAAAAAAGAGCTGAAGAAATGGTGCTTACATGTGCTTCAGCTTGAAGTTGTGATAATCACATAATACACTATTTGAGTGTAAAAATGAATGGTTTTGTAAAGTGATCCCGTATATTCAAAATCAGTTTTGTTGCACCTACTCAACGGGGATGTCCAGTAATTTTTAAGTGTTTTATCTGCTTCAAATAAAAGCATGCTACAACTCCTTTATTAAGTGTCATTCCTTCTAAACTAAGCACATAAACATTTTTAGATAAAGTGATTGCGATTGCTTATATGCTTATTCGCCAAGCAACAAGCAACAAGCAGATGAAAACTTCAATAAACAATCTCAAACACCTGCTAACTGATTCTAATCAAGATAATCAGAATTAATCTAACCATCACCAAGTAGCCTAGCGTTAAGGCACCTAAAACCTCACTAGGTACACATTTGGGGTGGCAAGGAAAAGGGTTAGAAACGGTTACAGGGATACCAC